>PVLD010002444.1:0-20355 GCA_004027595.1 Dinomys branickii | reverse complement strand
CTTCCTTTAATATTTTTGTGTTAACTAATGTGAAAATAACTATGTAATAGAACATCCAGTGCTAATTCCCTACTATATTCTGTATAGCTTTGTATTTTCTGTATTGTTTATGGCTTTTCTGGTTCATATGTCTCCATTCTTTTGTCTTCAAAACAAAATTTAAAAAAAAATCACCCTATCAAAAAAACTAAACAGGAAAAAAAAATCACACATGATTATATCAGTTGATGCAGAAAAGCATTTGATAAAATTAAACAGTTTTAAAACTCTCAGAAAACTAATAGCCAAGAACTTCCTCAATGTGAAAAACAACTTTTTTAAAAACCCTACAACCAACACTCTACTGAATTGTGAAATACTGAATGCTTTTCTCTTATGACCAAAGGGAAGAATGTCAGTTCCTACCACTGGGATTCAACTATTATCTAGTCAGCTCAATACAGCAAGAAAAGGAAATAAAAGATACACAGATCAAAAGGGAAGAGTTAAAACTGCCTCTGTTTGTGGCTGCCATGGGTGGTTTGCATAGAAAATCCCAAGGAATCTGCAAAGACATTCCTCAAACCAGTAAGTGAATTCAGCAAGGTCACTGACCAAGATCAACATAGAAAATCAATTGTGTTTCTGTATTCTAGATGTTAATAGCTGAAACCAATCATAAAAACAATACCATCTATAATGACCCTAAAAAAAAGAACTATACATGGTAGGTACAAAATGAACAGCAGCAGAGTGCTTGCTGGTCACAGGTCTCCTGGCTGCTAGAGTCCCATTCTGAAACAAGGAACCTCTCTACCTTGACACTAGTAAGGAGGTCAGGAAACCTTCAGTAAGGTACAAGATATTAATTTCAGGCAGTTAATTACATTCTTTCAGCATCTGTCTCCCTGAAGTTTTTACTGGGAAAATCCTTTAGGAGGACATCCCTATTAGCTATTCATTTTTCTTTTGCACTGACTGGAGAATGAAGTGACTGTTGGCTGTGTCACACCACTCGTCGAAATTCACCTCTGGGTGAAATGATCCTCAAATAATTACCAAATGTAGTTCAGGTAACTGAATTAGTGAATTACATTGGCTCCTTTGAGATGAAAGACTCTTTAGGAATGTGAAATGCTTTAGCTCTTTGTTATTAATAACCTGAACAATGAAAAAACCCAAAGTAGTATTGAATGTGCTCCGGGAAGGGATGACTAAAATTAAAGAATTCAATTGATTTTCATTTTCCATACTTTTATTTTCTATCCTTTTCATTTCAATAGTCAGGGCTGAATATGACAAGTCATCAAATTCCCTCTGATGTTAATAAGGCATCAACTATAAAGCTCTGAGAAGAGAAAAATTCAAAGTGTGGCAAGTAGGTGGTTCTCCTGCCCCCTCTGATTTATTAACATTCCTCCTTACTGTGTCATTACGAGAGTCTACGGGTGAAAAACTCCTACTATCACCTGTTTCACTGTCTTCTGCTTTAGTCTAATTTTCCAATAATGTGTCTTTTCACCCTTCAAACAACCACACCTATCAGTTGAGCCCAGCAGAGAAAGGTAAGAAGCCCTTGGCTTGGTGCTCTGCCATGTGCCATCTTTATAGGATGTGAAGATGACAGAAGCACAGAAGTGGATTCCTTGGTGGATGGAGGGAAAATGGGATGTGGTGGGAGGAGCTGGAGGTTGACAAATCAAATCTCCATCTACCTGAGATTGGAAGAGGGGCAAAGACATCGATGGGTGGGGGTGCTGAGTGAAGTCCTACTCTTGCTGAACACAGGCGTGCTGCATTTATAGTCAGATCCTCAGCTCCTCACTCTAAATTTTCTATTCCCCCGCAATCCCTGGATTTGTTTTTTGGTTTGTTTTTGTTTTTGTTTTTGAGACAGGGTCTTGCTGCTTGCTGCCTTATGCTGGCCTCAGACTCATGCTCCACCTACCTTAGCCTCCAGCCCAGCTGGGATTATAGACTTGAGCCACTGCACATGGCTAGTTTTCACATTAAAGTGTTGAGAGTTTTCTAATTCTTGCTGTCTTTCAAAATATTTTAAATGTAATTTATTTACTTGGGAATTGGAATAGGTAATTCCTATGGTTCTTCATTCAAAGGACATATAACTATATGCAGTGAGGCCTCCCGGCCACCCGCATGCTCCAGCCACACAGCGGCTCCTCTGAGGGCCAGTACACATGTATAAAGTATCATGCATCATCTTTTACTTACATAACTGGCAATTCGCTATTATATCCTGTACCTTTAGTTACTGTATGTTAGATATCAATCCACATCCATAAACAAAGAGCTCTTCAATCTTTTATGATGACTACTAATCCATTACGTTAACATATCATCATTTGTATTACCACTCTCCTATTGAAAATCGTTTCTGTTATTTCCATTTTTTTGATACTACACACAATGCTGCAATGCTTGTGTGTAGTTTCATAATTATTTATGGGTGATTTCCACATATGGGAGTATGCCTATAACTTACTGAATTGCTGTTGATGTCATTATTATATAGGACATATTATAAATAAGTCCTGCAAATAAAATTGCTGCATCAGAGTACATATATCTGTAATTTTGATAATTACTGCCAAATTGCTAATCCATTCACTTGATAAATATCCTATGCCCATTTTCCTATTGGGTTGTTGCTCTTTCTCTTACTGATTGTATAGCAATGAGTTGCAAATATGTTTTCCAGGTTGCTGTTGACTTTTGGCAAAGTCAACAGGGCAAAAATATTTGCAGGCAGATTTTTTTTAAAACATGTTTGAATTTTTTATCTTTTATCTTGACTACTGTGACCTGCGTTGATTTTTAAAAGGTTTTCTTTAGCTACAAATTATAATAAAAATCTTTCATTATTTCTTTTCACATTTTTATGGTTTCCCATTTTTAAATTTAAAATCTCTGGCCCATCTGGACTCTATTTGGCAAGGTACGGCATGCCACTCCAACTCTATTATAACAAAGAGCTTCCCTGTGTGTCCAAATACCATTACTAAATACTCATATACACAGAGTATTGTTCCACTGATTTGAAATGGGTTCTTTATCATGTGCTGAGTCCCTCTATAGTCATCCCTCCTTATCTGATGAGGATTTGTTCCGAGATACCCCCATACCAAGCACCTCATGTAAAACTGTATAGCGTTTATATGTAAGCCACCCACACAGCCTCAGATACTCTTCCACCAACTGTAGATTACTGAAAATACCTCATACAATGTAAATGCTATGTAAACAGCTATTACATTTTATTACGTAGGGAACAATGACAAGAAAAAAATGTGTACTTGTACAGATGCAATTCGTGTTATTCAACTGTGTTTCATGTGTGGTTAGTTGAATCAGCATATGTAGAATGGACGGTCACAGAGGGTCCACTTCTTGATTTCCTACTCTCTTATTGTTCTCTTCATATGTCAGGGGGCATGCTGTTTTAATTTTTACAGATTTAAAAAGTAGCTCCCAACAGCGATTTTCCTTTTGGTCAGAGATCCAGTAGGAATGGGTTTTCCTGACCGTGTCTTATGACTTCGTTTGCCTTCACTCTGTAACTCATGACCAGGTTTTTATCAGACTTCTAGGAAAAGAAACTCAGCCTCTACCACCTGAGCAGTATACTCAAAGAGATGAAACAAGCTTGAGCTATAAGGAGGTGACAATATCAATACCATATTTCAGTTTTCTAAATCCTAGCTCATGGCTAGACTCACAGGAGGAATATTTTTACATTTATAAGGCCGTCACTTTAAAGTCAAGTTTTATTTAATAAATATTTACCATATGGCAAGTTAGAATGCCTTTTGGCTTCAAGTCATAGAACCCAGATTCACATAGCCTTAATAAGAAAACGTCCCACGTGGCTAAACTGTAACTCTTGAGAGGGAGAAGATGCAGCAGAAGTTCAGGGACACCTGACATGCCTGTCAGGTTCTGACCCTCTTACTGCTCTGCCATCCTCAGGCATTGACTCCATGCTACCATTGGTTGATGGCAAGATGGCTTCAGTATTTCCAGGTGTCTTCTCCAGGCCTGACAACACCCTGAGGAAGAAGAGAAAATATCTCCTTCTGTTCTTCTTACGACCAAGGAAACATTTCTCAGAAGTCTTTCATAGCCTGGAGTTGGGTGACATACCTATGCCTGAATCAATCACTGCCAAGGAAATGAGTTTAATCTTAGAGCAATCACCCTTGGGCGGCGGAAGACTGAGTTGCCCCAAAGGCTGTTTGGAAGAGCGTAGATATTTGCACAAAACCCAGATTCTACTCATAGTAGGGGTAAGGGATTCTACTGTTGTCAGGGTTAACAAGAGAAGAGATTTAATACAGCACACAATGAATAGGATTATTTTATAATATTCACCCAAAGAGTCAAATGTGGAAGAGTGCAGTGGATCTATCCACACACTAGGGACCCAAAGAATACAGCTGAAGACATAAAGCCCATGACAATGTCCTCCAAGAACCCAGCTGCAGGCCTAGAGCCCACAACAACGTACCATGCAAGTCTGTATCAAGGATCTGCACTGGCAAGGCCCAAAGGCCAGGGGTGGAAGCTAGAAAGTCTGTGCCAGTGGGACAAAGGATCTGTGGCAGCAGGCTGAGGGAGCTGCACTGGAACCAGGAAGTGACACTCAGGTAAAGACTAGAGCTCACCTGAAGAGAACCACAGCCATACTCAGCAACAGCTGAGTTCATATCAGGAAAATGAACTATATCTTTGCCTCTCCAAGAGAATCAACAGCACACCATCTTCCCTCCAGGTCTCTTTTTATGCTGTGGGCAAAAATCCTCAGGTGGAACTTTTATACCCAGAACCACACTGATTCAGTTCAACTGGGTGTTATAAGTTGACCATTAGTTAAAGTTAATCCACCACAGATGCTGATAATCTGTCTATCTCATTCTTCCTCCTGGCTAGTTTCCACCAGAACCACCAGAACATGCACGCATGCATGCGCACACACAGACACACATACACACACACGCATGCACAACTCATGCAAACACACACACACACACACACACACACACACACGTATGCACATGCGCAAACCATGCTGACTATATAAAACATTTTCTTTACTACTAATCCACTGATGAACATATAGGTCAATTTCATTTCTTGGCTATTTTAATCAGTGCTGCAATAAACAGGAGTGCAGAGTCTCTTCAACATACTGATCTCAATTCCTTTGGATAAATACCCAGGAGTAGGATTGCTGAATTCTATAGTAGTTCTACTTTTTATTCTTTAAGAAACCTCTATACAGATTTCCATAATGGCTGTACTAAATTACATTCCCACCAACAGGAAGTAGGAACCTTCCCTTCTTCACACCCTCACCAGCATTTTTATTGTTGTTAATACTCAGTCTAATTTGGGTAAAGTGATCCCTCTTCATGCTTTTGGCATGCATTTCCCTTATGATCAGTGCTGAAACAATTTATTAAACTGGTACCCAATCTATGTGAGGCTCTGAGGGTTAAGAAAGGAAAACAGGGATCCTGATCTCCATGAATTAATGTAAGAAGTAGAAAATTTAGGAATTTCTTAGTACAGTGATACATGCTATGTACATACACTGCAAGGGTGTATGGGATTCTAAAGAATGAATAACTTCATGAGGCAGAATAAGGTAAACAGGAAATGTTTCAGCTGGGCTTTGAAAGATGAGAAGGTAAACACATAAAGGACATCCCTGGCAGGGAAGGGAGCATGTACAGGAGGGCGTTGTATGCACATTTAGGTTACTCTAAAGTTTCTGCGTGTCAGGTTCTGGGATTAACACAGTGTTGAGGTACTGTTCTACCGAAGTCATAAAGGTACCTGGAGGAGGCTGTTAGGAACCTCTGTTTGCACTGTTTAAGAGACGACATCAGTAGACACCATCTGTAAGAAATTTGGACAGCAGTTTGAACTAATTATAGCATTCAAACACAAAGGGCAGATTATGTATCAAGTTTTTTATTTCATAGACCCTTCCTTTAAGTTTAATCCACATTTGTGATCTTCCTCACCTATCCATTCAATCATCCATGTTGTTACTATGGTGATTATTCCTGCTAAGGATTACTGGTGACCTCAGTAATTGCAAAACACAAAAACAAAACAAAACCATACACAGTGAACAGCTGCTCACATTCCGCCCTCCCAACACATTAAGCTATTGTAATATATTAATTAATGCCTTAGAATGCAGACACTCAGAATTCTATGGCTTCTTCTTCTTAGCTTAGCATGAAACCAGACTCTAAAACACTCGTAAATTTTTCCTTGATATCTTCAATTTTTTAAAATATCAAGTTATTTCATACAGCTATACATACATATAAATATACAGGGGATTGGAGGTCCCTCCCTCCAATTCTTCTTGTGTTGGTTCTCTGAATACATGGTACCTGGTCTACCAGCTAAGTAATCCAGCAAGGAACACATTTGTACCTAATTGGTAGTCGGCCCAAAGGTGCCCCACCCCAACTTTCTAAAATATATCTACTCCAAACCTCAAAATGTGAACTGATTGGGCATTAGAACCTTTGGAGAGCTAAATAAGGCCAGTCCTTCCCCTCTGTCATCGTCTGTCCTGGCTGATTTCCTTTGCTTTATATACTTCTATGTGTACATGGCTTATCAAAGTGCTTCTAGAAACCTTGACCTCACTCACTACATTTAACAGAATTCATTTTTCAGAATCCCCATTACCAATTTTCAGGTGGGAAACTAGGTTGACTCAGCTCAGAGCCATCCAAAGGATTGCCTCCTGCCGGCCACTGGATGCCCACCTCTGGCCAGTTGGAGCACATGGGGCGTGGAGCCTGTGGTATGGCGCCCCTCTCCATCCAGGTGCTATAAGCCAGGTTTCCCCAGCAGAGTCTGAAGGAGGCCAGCTAAGTTCAGCCTCTCTGCCACAGACTGGGCATTTGCCTTCCTAGACTCTCAACACCTTGAAGAGCAAACATTTCTTGATTTTTTTAGTCATATCTATCAGTCTTCTCCAATGAACATAGGTCTCAGAGCCTGAGACATAGATATTCAAGATAAGTTTGTTCAATAAAAACTACAATAATTAGGCAAGCCTTACAGAATTGTGTATATTCAGTACACCAAGAAAAAGATAAAACGAAGTGCTTCTTCTTTCTTGACAAAGGCAATTTGAAAGCTGGCTTCCTCCCCGCAGCTCATTCCTACATACAGCCGAGAGACCACCTCTGTGAGTCTGGTAAAAGCGGCGCTCACAGATCCACGCAACCTCCTCTTGCTCTCTGCTCGCTGTACCTTAGGTAAACAGTTCCCTGACCTATACACTGTCAGTTGATGTCCAATCCCCATCATCTTTCAGCTTCCATTTAGAGCTTCTTTTATAGAGAGCTTAGGAAAAGACGATGCGTCATTTTTTTGCTTCCTTTAAAATAATGATTCTTTTCTCCCCCAGAGATTTTTACAATGGCAAAGAACAATCTGATGAGAAAATACAATGAAAGCTTCTTTTAAGAGCAAGCTTAGCTTTCCAGAAATTTTCCTTTGCTTCGGCTACAGTTGGTTTGCTGAAGCCCCTCTTTGGATCTAACTTCTCCCCAATGTAAAGTGCTATGCCAGAACCTGTTTGACACCAGAAATAGAGGAGTGGAAACAGACAAAAGCTGTGTCACTGAAGAGCCCATAAAGTGCGTGGGGCCCTGCTGGGCCACTACGCAGGGGTTGGAAATCCTCAGGACCTCATCGGTGTGATATCTGAAAAATAAAAGGTTAAATCCTAGAAGCCATACTTTTCATCCTAGTGTGGGATGACAGTCATTACTGTGCTAATCGGATGAACAGATTTAGCCATGAGCAGGACAGGAGAGGAAAAGGACAAATCCTGAAACCATTCTTTCTCTCAAGTCAGGCCACCTCCCCAGTTATCTGAAGGCTTGTCTCCCAAATCATCATTAAAACAGCCTTCCGGGAGAAATACTCAAAGGAACCTTGTAGAAAGATCAAAAGGCATAGGCATCTTAATTCCTTTCATGATGAACTCGTAGTGCAAAAATCTAAGTAAAATAATCTCTATCTCTAAACTACAGCTCTTTCTAAATTTAAACATTAATCATCTCTTTTTTTCCTTGTCTGCGCCAGCAAGGGGCACCGGGTGCTGTCAAAGGGCTGTGGAAATGGAAGATCCCCACATAAGGGCGGGGCATTACTGCACCCCAGATGCACTGTATGCGAGTGACTAAGCTTGCACAGTCACCTACACACAGGACACATTCATACACGTTGCCTGCACTTGCCCACAGAGATAAACGGCCCAACTGTGCGGCAACCAGTCCCTCAGCCTAACTCCATGCTGGCGGGATTTCCAGAAAGCGAAAGCCCCTGCCCAGTATTAATAATGTGCTTACTTCCTCCAACTTTCACATCTCCATTTAATCAAGAAATGGCTAAGCGAGGCTGGGGTCCCCTGTGTGAAAGACAGATGATATCCAGCGTCCCCATCCAGTATTCAATAACTGTGAATGAGTGGGTACATGTATGGGTGAATAAAGATACTGGGAAGCTTGAACATCATGAGGACAAAGTCCATACATCCTGTTCCGCAGCCTTGGACATCAGCCCAGATGACATCTCCTTACTGGGAAACTACCCTTCCACCCCAACCCACCTTTCACCCCCGTGAAAGTTCCCACCCAGCCCAGGCAGTATTGCATCTACTCTGGCTTTCTTCCCAGTCGTTCATTCACTCATTTGCTGGCATCCACCATTTGTCAGTCACCACGCCAGACCCTGGAGACACAGGGAGCCAGACACAGCCTGCCTGCCAGGCCCTGTTATGGAAAGGGTGGGAGTTGTCCCTGTCCCTGTCCCTTGTTCCTGGCACGCTCCACACAAGACCTTCTATTCAAAGAACCATGGCGCCTTCATTTTTTCTTTCTGAGGCCTCACACTAGTGCAGGAGCAGTGGCTCAGAAAATCTGTCCTTTCATTTGCATTATGGGATTTTTTCTTTTTACCTTTCAAGAAGCCTTTGGCTTAGGCTAATATTTACATGTATTTGCATTTCCTTTGTACACAGAATGGGGGAAGAGAGTTTTGCTAAGGAATGAAAATGCTTCCTGAGCCAGTCCACAAAGTGCTTTTGTAATTGCCAATTTCAAATCCAGAAAGAACTTGTTCAGTTCAAATCTAGGTAACTTCTATGACTCCTGCCCCAGTTTTTAGCACCCTCACCCCCACCCATGCTCACCCAGCAGTCTTGAAGCTCCTTCGCTGACCTGTGCATCTGTTCAAGCCCGCAGTGGGCAAACGCAATCTTGGTCTTATGTGCACTTGAAATTTTTCTCCTCTAATTCTTCGGTTTTGGTCATTTTCAAGAATTCTGTGGGCACCCTCTGGTGGTGGACTGAAAATTTCACCTGCAAAAAAACAGTTTTGTAGAAATGTTTGTTTGTGTTTTGCAGGTGGGCTCTTTGGTTAGAGGTTAGAAATGGTAAGTTTATTTGCTGTGGTTCGTATCACCTCTCTCACCACAGGATTCAAGAGACTGAGAATGGAAGAGCCCCTGTGAAACCCTCTGAGAACAAATAGCATCTTATCAAGGAAAGGAAGGGCAGAGCTAAGAAACCGAGTGTGACAGTCTTCCCAGGCCAGCCAGGTATGCGGGATGACTGCAGTCTGTGGGCTCTCAGGGGACCCCATCACAGGTGACTGCTGCTCTGCTCAGGCGGAACAGACGGGCTCCCTGGACGACTACTCTGATAGAACCAAGTAAGCAACCTCCACTTTTCTGTGCAAAACCAAAGGACCTAGCTTAGGCGGATGGAAATTTAAAGGAGGTTAGTGAAGTGAAAGGGAAAGAAAGTTGAGGAAAAGCATAAATTCAGCAGGACTACCGGATGACCACCCCAGGATTCCTGCTTCTGCCCCTGCCCTCACGGACAGCCATTCCTGAGAAATGTCCTCGGCTCTGAAGAAGCACTGGAGCAGGTAGGGGCAAAGGAAAGGAACAGAGGTTACGGGAGGGAGAACTACTGCCCTGTAGTAGTAGGAGGAGTCGTAGAACTACTACCCTGCAACACCCCCAGGTTGGGTCCTGAAATTGGGGGTCTGCTAAGCATAACTTCTCTGTTGACACAGTAAATACCACCTGGTTTTTCTTTTCTCTTGCTCCAAGGATTTAATTAGTCTTGGGATACTTTCCAAAGTCAGTTAATATTGCAAAAAGAGTTCCAAGAACAGTTATACAGGAATGGGACTTCTCCCCGCCTGCAGTGGCAGCTCCCTGCCCCAGTGTTCTGGAATATTCCCTGGCAGCTACTGTGCCCTTAGCCACATCTGCTCCCATGCACTGCCTCAGAGCAGGCTGAGCTCCAACAGGCATGTGGTGCAAAGCCTTGTCCTATAGGACAACGTCTTAATGAAGGACACACGGGAGGGGTCGGGGAGGGGCCATGTCACAGTAGGTTTCAGAAGCTGGGAAGACAACCAGGTCATTCAGATTCCAGACTCTGCAGACTTAAGCCTGGAAACAAAGAAGTATTGTCTCCCAGCATCAGCCTTCCTTACTGAAATCATTTTTCATGTGCTCTTTCACAGCAGGCCCCAGTGCAGAAGTGAAACCCTATTTCCAGTCACCCCAAACAGGCAGTGGCAGCCCCGCTCTGCCCAGCTGGATCTGAGGGTACCACTGGGGGCACAATGTCTTTTGTGGGCAACTTAGAAGCTAAGCAATGGCTGAGGCACAACAAAACACAAAGATGGCAGTGTGACCACACCTATGAGAACAGACCAGGCTCAACTTCCCAAACAGGCAACAACCCAGAGATAAGGCAGCCCTGAGGTCTGCTGAGTCCGAACTGGGTGGAGCTCCTTCTCCAGCACATGCCCTTCTGTCTTCACTCTCTACTTCTAGCCAAATGAAAATGTCATTGCACAGTTGTTGCCATACATTCATTCACTCCAGGATATGCAAGGCATTATCCTAGTCACAGCTAACAAGGTGCTTGCTCAGTAACAGGTGCTGCTCTAAACCCTTTACATAAATTAACTCATTCATTTTCACAGCAATAAAATGAAGGAGCTACTACTATGATCCTCATAAAGATGGACATCAGGTAGAAAAATGAAATAATTTTCCACCTCCACGTTTATACTATGTGTTGGACTTAGGATGCAAATCCTGAGCATCTGGCTCCGTTTTCATCCTGCTATTTCTCCAAGTTTGTGATATGAGTTCATTGATCCTCCTCAAAACCTGCACATACTAAGCGCTATTATTACCCCACTTCACTGGCTGAATAACTAAATTAGAGAAGAAATCCAGCAAGATGTAGAGCCATAGAAAGGAGAATCTTTTCAATAGTGATCAGAAGAAAGAAACTAGACCTCTGTTTTTCATGTTACAAAAATCAACCCCAAATGGATTAAAGACGTAAATGTAAGATCTGAAACAGTAAAACTACTAGAAGAAAACACAGAGGAAATTCTTTAGAACATTAGAATGGGCATGAATTTTTTGGACAAGACCCCAAAAACATAGGAAACAAAAGCAAAAACAGACAAATGGGATTATATCAAACCAAAGATCTTCTGTATAACAAAAGAAAAACAAATCATCAGAGTAAAGAGAAAACCTAGAGAATGGGAGAAAATATTTACAAACTATATGAGCACATTTGACAAAGAGCTAGTACCTAGTGCAGTGGTGGCAAACCCATGGCACACATGGGCCACGGCAGGCTGTTTTTATCAATGAAAGTTCTAAAAAGTTCACCATCACTGAACTACACTGTATAAGGAAATTTTTCTTCTAAACCTCAAAGCAAAACAAGAGCAAATACAACCCAATTTAAAAATACCAGTAGACCTAAGCAGACATTTCTCAAAATAAGACAGACAAGTGGCAAACAGGAATCTAAAAAATTACTCAACGTCCCTAATTATTAGGGAAATAGAAATCAAAACCACAATGAGATATCACCTCACTCCAATAAGAATGACCATTATCAAAATGGCAAAAGTTAGCAAATGCTGGTGAGAATCTAGATAAAAGGGAGCCCTTGCACACTGCTGGTAGGAATGTAAATTATTACAGCCATGATGAAAAACAGTATGGAATCCCATCATAAAATCAAAACTAGAACTACCATTGGTCTGGCAATATCACTACTGATTATATATACCGTGGAAATGCAATCAGTGTCAAAGAGACAACCACATTTCAATGTTCATTGCAAGCTATTCACAAATGCCAAGGAATCAACCTATCAACCAATGAGTGGATAAAGAAAATGTGGCACTTGTCCATAACAGAATACTACTCAGATATATAAAATAATGAAACTGTGTAACTCGTAATACAGTGGATAAAACTGGAGATCATTATGTTAAGTATAATATCAGGCACAGAAAGGCAAGCAGCACATAATCTCACTCATATGTGAGACTGAAAGAAACTGATCTCAGAGAAGTTCAGTGTAGAATGGTGGTGATCAGAGGCTGCGGAGGTGGGGGCTGGGGAAATGCTGACCAATGGCTATTAAGTTACAGTTGGATAGGAGCGAGAAGTTCTGATGCGCAATTGCATAGTAGCGTGAGTTATATTCTATGTATCCCTGAAAGCTAGTAGAAGGGACATTGAGTGTTTCTGTAATGAAGAAATAATAGCAATTTGAGGAGCTAGCTATGTTTAATCTAGTTTAAACATTGCACAGTATGTGTATGTGCAAAGCAAAGCAACAGCAATAACAACCCAATTGTTACAACCCAATTGTAACAACCCAAACAATTCCACACCATTTTTCATCATGGTTGTAATAACTTACATTCCTACCAGCAGTGTGCAAAGGCTCCTTTTTTTCTAGATTCTCAGCAGCATTTGCTAAATTTTGCCATTTTGATAGTGGTCATTCTTATTGGAGTGAAATAATATCTCATTGTGGTTTTGATTTCTATTTCCCTAATAATTAGGGATGTTGAGAATTTTTTGTTTTTAGATTCCTGTTCGCTACTTGTATGTCTTATTTTGAGAAATGTCTGCTTAGGTCTACTGGTATTTTTAAATTGGGTTGTATTTGCTGTTGTTTTGCTTTGAAACATAAAACATCACAGTACCCCATTAATATGCATAATTTTTTTAAATATCAGTTTTTAAAGTGAATTTCAATTTTACAAAGAGAGATTTTGAATCCAGATAATCCTATTATTAAATTCCAGCTCTGATCATTACATTCTACTGCCTCCTTTTACATGAGGACAATTTTCTAAAGCCTCCATGCACTAGGTTTTGTAGAATTCCTACCACCATTGGAGAACACCACTCTGCCTTCATGGCTGGCCCCAGACCTCAGAGAGTGGCCCACCTGAACTCCTAGAGGGTTCATGGCTACCCCTTACTACCTAGTAAGGTAACATCAGTCCTGAGTCTCTCCAGGTCACTTGGTTTGTCTGTCTGCAAATTCCAGCCCCAGGAAAATGTCCCTCTGTTCCTTAGCCAAATTATTCCAATTTCCCTAGAAGCACAGACATTTGTCCTATGGACACAAAGGCAGAGCCAGTTCTTCTACTGTGTGTCAGGCTCCTCAGGGCTCCCTTCAGGCCAGCAGCTCAGGAAACTGGGGAGTAGATGGCTCATTCATAGCAGCTGCTCCTGTTTGCTGACATTCATAGGGAATTATCATTTTTTTTTTATTTGACAGTTCACCTGTTTGATTCATAAATGACTCTCTCTAATTTTTCTCCTTCCTGGCTTACTGATCATGTATCTGATGACCTTCCAAAATAGACCTTCATGGTCTTGCTACACAAAATGGTTGAGTTTTATCAAGTGGTTTTAATTCTGTGAGACCAGCTTCAAATTCTCTGGTGCAAACCCTAGTAAGTAGAAGCTTTAGAAGCCCTGACACAAAGGGAAGTAACAGAGTATAATGAGCTGTACTGGGATTTAAATTCTAGCACCCGGATTCAAATTCTGACTCTGCCTCTCGCTACTTGCATAACATGTGCAGGGGGCCCTCCGTGTGTCCCTGCACATCCCCTCTTCCCGCTCCTACAGCCTGCTGTGTCCTGAGGGCTAGCCTGTAAGGATGGTAAGACCCAGTCTCGTGTCTTCTGGCCTCCATTGGGTTCATCCATTGGAGGTCACTGGCAGGAAGCAAGTAGGCAGGAGGGAGAGGCCAGAGTGTTTGCCCCACCCTTCTGTCAGGTTATTAAAGATTGTTGGTGCCCTTCCACTCAGGCCACAACTCCTATATTCCAGTATCTACTGGGAGGTAGCAAACTACTCCTGACTTAATAGCTAAAACATTAGTTATTTTATTGATCAGCCTACAATTTTGGCAGCATTTTCTGAGACCACTCATCCACTTCCAAGCCGGCTCAGCCACATGGGTAGCAAGGAGATGCTGGCTGATGCTGGGGAGCTTGCTTGGGGCTGCTAATAGAAGCCTTCTCTTCCTCTCCATGTGGGCTCCTCCTGTGGGCTGCTTGGGCTTCTCAGCATGAGTTGGGTTACAGGAGCTGCCAATCCCTTAAGGCCTGGGCCTAGAAATGAGAACATCACCTCCTGCTTACCTCACAGAGCCTCTCACCTCCTGCTATGCTCTGTTGGTCAGATCAGCCACAAAGGGCCCTCTGACTCAAAAGGGGAGAACATAGACCCCACATTTTCAATGAAAAGCTATTACAGAAGTTGACTGTCTCTAATTTGCTACATTTTATAAATGGCCTCTCCTGCAGTCACTCTCTCCAGGTGCCAATGACTGCCCCTCCCTCCCTGTTCTATCAGGTGTGAGGTGGAGAAGCTCCATGTTAATACTTGTACAAAGGCGCTATGCTATCTGTGCCTTGATTTACATAAACCTTTATCACACACATTTATAATAGGCTCAATTAAATGCCCCTGAATGTAGCCAGTTTGCACATACCCCAGTATTTTCTGGGACCCCGCCAACATTTCTCAGCCAAGTTTCTGCTTGCCCTCACAGAACTATTTATTTCATGAGACGAGACCACCCTCCTCCAAACCTCTCCTTCCAACTCTCCCCAGCCCCCAAATTTCCCACAATCTAATCTCCATTCAACTTTACTTATCGCTTTCCTTCTGGCCCTGGGAACCCTTCTGCTCAGTACAATCAGTTAACTTATCAAAACAATTCTGGGTGCCATGCCTCCGGGGCCCTCAGGGCTTCACACTTGGCTCACCCAGAAAATGTTTATATTGTCATGGAGAAATTTCTCAAGAATCCAAATCTTGACCCAAGGAGAAACTCCTAAAGATAGGAATCTAAATATGTGAATAAGGGAGTATTTTCGGTCAAGTTAGACTTTCAAATCTTCAAAATTATAGATCTTTCTGTGTTTAGCCTCCCCCAAGATTTTTGCCTTAACTTTGGCTCCCCATATATAGCTTGAAGATATATTTTCTTTTTTTATTTTAAAAATTTAAAAACTGACAAAACAATGAAGACACAATCAAAATAACACAAAAACAACAAAAATGGTACATGACCTCAAAACAAAATGATAGAAATTTACAATGGTTGCTACACTGTATACTGTTACCTTCAACGAAGTTGCTTAGTCCACTAGACATAAGAATGTAAGACTGACCAAGCAATCAAAGACAATAGCAAGTAAAAAAAAAAGAAATTAAAAAATTAAGAAAACATTGGAAATGATGCAGAGTTTCACCATACAAGGTGGTAGGAGTTCAACAATGGTTCTTACATTGTACATTGTTTTCAGATCAGTCATTCTAATTAGCAAATTCAGACATGCAAAATTGGTCAAGAAAAAATAAAATTTTAAGTGTTGACTGTTCCTCTCCATAAACCACAGACATCAACAATACACCTATTCCAACTTATATATACATATAAATTTTGTAAGATACATTTTCTTATTTTGCCTTTTTTCCCTGATGACCTTCATGCCTTCACTGGAGGAACTGTAACTGAAAAATCTAGGGCCACAGTCAAAGGGCCTATTTACTGTCCCAGGGCCTCATCTCATCTAAAGCTGAAGCCATTTCCAGCAAGTGAAGAGGAACAAAGGTAGCACTTTCTGGAGTCTTACCCAGGACTCTGATAATTATAGTACCTGTCACGTACTTATACAGCTGAGCCAGGACAGGCAGCACTCAACTACAGCTGAAGCACTTTTTTGACCTCTACACTTCCAAGAACTTCTTTTCATTAATTGACTCAAGAAATATTTATTTGAACATCTACTGTATGCAATGGACCCTGTACCAGGTACAGTAGAAAGGCTGATATGCAAAAAACAGAGACAGGCACCCATCAAAAAGCTGTACAAGTAAATGTGAAATTACATACTGCTGTATGAGTTGCCTCATATTTTAATTAGGTATAAGAGAAAGAATTGTCATAATCACACAGGTCAAGGACAGATGCCTGTTACCACTAAGTCTCACTGACATTCCTGCCTTCTACCTAGCTCAGTTCTGCCCTAGGATAACCATGAAACAACAGGAAGTGTTAGACCTTGTTCTTTGTAGCCCTCAGTATTTGCTTGCTGGGGACCTGCATCTACAGCAGCCATGCGAGCACACTAGTCCAACCCACCTACCCTAGCAGATAACAAGAGCTCTGGGTCACCACTCCTATAGGTGGGAGGGGGCTGGAGTGGGTCTCGTTGGTTTTTTTGTAAAGCAGCAGATCCCAACATTTTTGGCACTTGGCATCAGTTTTGTAGAAGACGATTTGTTGCTGTTGTTTTTTGTTTCTTTCTCTTTTTTTGGTACAGGGTCTCACTATGAGGTTTAGGCTGGCCTTGAGCTCACTTTGTAGCCCAGGCTGGCCTCGAACTCCAAACAATCCTCCTGCCTCAGCCTCCCCCTAGTGCTGGGATTATAGGTGTGCACCACCACACCCAGTGACAATTTTTCCATAAAGGGAAAGGGATACCAGGATGATTCAAAAAAGCAGCATGCAACCTAGATCCCTCACATGCATGCGCAGCTCACAGTAGGGTTTGTGTTCCTATGAGAATCTAATTCTACCACTGATCTGACAGGAGGCAGAACTCAGGCAGTAATTTGAGTGATGGAGAGCAGATGACACTTTACTGACTTGGCTGCTGACATCCCACTGTGCAGGCTGGTTCCTAACAGGAACCTAGTTCCTCTCAGAGACATTGATCAGTGGCCCAAGGTTTGAGGACCCCTGTTCCACAACACCTCCCCATTACCAAGCCCAGCTGCCCAAGCATTCTGCACCAAGGAGTTGCCACAAATTCTGGATTGTGTTCCAGTGAGATGCAGGAGCCTCCTGTACCAGGCTGGTAACGGGGCCAAGCCCCATTTAGCAGGTGCCCTATCACAAGTTGCTAGAGATGTCCCTGGAGTATCTGGCTCAGCTGTTCTTCCGTACAAGATTTTAATGAGCTGGACTTTACACCTTCCCTCAGTCCGTGTGCTACAGACTATTGAGTTTTCTGTTCCCGTGTTCCTGGGCATCATCTTGATATGTGCTCTTAATTGCTTCTCCCAAATGCTGGGTCTGCCCGTTAGCAGCTATGTGTGTTTGGGCAACATTCTAAAACAGCCTTAGATTCTTCATCAGCAACAGCAACAAAAAAGGATAATAATTTCCACTTTCTAAGAACAGATCATATAAATAAGACAACAGCAACTCTTTCTATCTGACAAGGTACTTTTATTTTTATTTTTTATTAGTACACGTTTGTAATACATAACAGTCCCATTCCTCTTGGGAGTTGATGCCCGTGCATAACCATCTCGGTTCTTTTTCCATCGGCCCCCTCCCCAACCTCCCCCCCTACCTCTTGGTCCCTTTCCCCTTTGCAAACATCTGTCTCTCTCCTCCTGTCATCTATCCTTTACTTGCTCTTTACTGGCCAACATAAGACATTCTTCCCAGGAGAGCAGGGCCACATCCTGAACACTTTCGAAGGACAGAAGCCAAATCTACAGAGAGTATGAAGTGTAGGAGCTGAGCTCCACTGCTGTGCAGTAAAAGCTGAAGGGTCCGGGGAAGTCTTTCAGGTCTAGCTGATTGGTTCAATCCTGAGGAAGGCAGTGAGCGTATTGGAAAGATTCCAACCAGAGAGATGTCTTCATGCCCGTAAACACTGCCCTGAGTAGACTCAAGCCAATAACTGAATTTCTTCCCCCGCATTCTGTGAGGCAACAAGAGGAAGCAAGGCTGACGGTGATGTGACACACTCTCAGAAAGAGCTGGCTTGCCCCTCTCAGCTGCTGCAATACCTGGGAAAGTTTCGGACATTACCAGCAGTGCCAACCACCAGATCTGGAGGCCGCCTCCAAGCAGAGTCAAGACTTGAGCAGATTTCCTTGGCCTGGCTTGGACAGAGGATGTCAGACAAACAGCGCACGGGTTTCACACAGCAGCACAAGCCTCCAGAGCGTCTGAATAAGCGCCTGTGGTTCCACATGCCCAGAGGACAAGGCTGCCTCTCCTTGGGTGAGCTTGCTGGCAGCAGAGGCTTTGTCAGTGCAGAGACTGTCATCACATTCAGCAGATTCTACATCTGAAAGAAGTGGAGAAAAAGGAATCACAGGAGGCCTACTGGGTAGCGCATGCCTGAGCCTCTGTGACACAAAAAGGGCCTTTCTCTCACGTGCACGGCTCTTCCAGAAGCAAGGGACTGTCACAGTAATAGTGATTATGAGAGTTGTTAATGTGTCACATGCATCACTTAACTTAATCCTTGCAACCATCCACCATTCCATTCTGCCTCACAAATAAGGAAACTGAGGCACAAAGATGACAAAGGACCAGCTCTAGGTCATAACAGCTAATAAGTAGTAAAGCTGTGGTTCTCAAACTGAAGAGAAATGTGGCACCTTAAAATTGGAGTCCCTTCAAGACAGGGGCTTATAAGTTACAGACTGAGGGGCAAAAAGGAACTTGAAGATAGCCCAGTCTTTTGCTGAAGGACTCTTGATCTGCTTATTGCTAAGGGCTGGGAAAATGGACGCCTGGGCCCTTAATGAAATTAAGAAAGGCCTCTTTCCCATGTTCACTTGGTGTGTACCACAAGTTGTCTCACATAGAATTAGAGGACTTCCCTTCTTTTCTTATCTTCTTACTTAAGGTTGGAGCTGGGCAGGCTTCACAGACATGTGGCCTGAGTCATACACAGCCCCTGGCTTAGGAGGGCCCTATACTTGATATACCGTCCAGATGTCATCTGAAATTCTTGACTTTTTCACAGGGGACCTTACACTTTTAGCTTGCACTGGGCCCCAGAAATTAAGTGGGTGGTCTTGGGTGGAAGTTTAGGATTAGGGCAGGAAAGGCAGCCCGTGAACCAGGGGAGCACGTGCCTGTGGCCACTTCTTGGAGGGAGCACACTGTGCGGGGGGAACACAGCACACTTGGGAGCCCTGAGAATATCCACAGCCCCCTTAACAACCGAGTTCCATTCTTGTGATGTGGTTGTTAAATAAATTGATTACTAAATGAGGAATTGTATATAGTAGGTACATTAAATATTCAGAACCAAGAAATGGTCAAAGGAAACTCCAACTTGATGACTTTGCTTTTATTTGCATAACACTTATATGCAGTACTGTAACGTATAACAGAACATGAAGCTATAGCACTGTACTATACAGCACAATCAGCAAAAAATTACAGTAATGTACAAACAAGGTGCACTGTACAAAAAAAAAAAATTGAGGCTCTATAAACAAGAGGTATATAACTGCACAAAAACCCCAAAAAGATAAGTCAGAGCCACAGAGCCATGGGTCATAAGTTCCAGTAGTGATTAAACAGGTTGGTCATTAAATGAAGAATACCTGCACACATTTCTGGTACAAGAAGACAGGAAGGAGTTCAAAGGCTCACAGCACAGAGTTCTGGCTAAGAATCCAGAAAATGCCACCTTTGCTACCTTCATCAAAGAATGTTGACGGAAATAGAGATGTTAATTGACCTGATTTGATCACCGCACCGTGTACCTGCACCAAATGACCACACTGTACCCTATAAATATGTGCAGTTATTGCATCACAATTTTTAAGAAGTAAATAAAATTACTCCTTCTCCCCCTTAAAAAATTAACAGCCGATGGCTTCTATGGCCAAAAATTTATGAATAAGCAGCCTTTCTTACTCTAATCTCAGACTTATTTCTGTGTTTGACAACCAAACAAATCAGTGTGACCCTTTAGGTTTACAGTCGGGTAAAAATAATAAATTTCAAATTACAAAAAACAATCTTTAACTGTATGAATTGCTAAAATTGGTTATGATCTACATAATCCAGGTTTTGCCCCAGTTCATCAACATGACAAAGGAGTCGCCACCCTTTCCTTATCACTGCTGAGCTCAGGAATTTTTTTTTTTTTTTTTTTTTTTTA
>PVLD010002443.1:0-166107 GCA_004027595.1 Dinomys branickii | reverse complement strand
TGACTAAATTTGCATGTCTGTATATGGGTCCATACATCTACAATTCGAAGATATCAATGGATAAAGCAACAACTACTGTTGAGACCATATCACCTTGTCTATAGATTAGTTGTGATTGTACTATTTTCTATGATAATGGGTGTCTGTTTGTCAATATGTTTTTGTACTTTTATGTTTCTAAAATAAAAAAAAAAAACAATTAAGTAAAGATGAAGCAGCTGTTGTCAGTATTCTATTAGCACTAAGTGGAAAGAGGAGATAATTACAAGGAAAGAAAGCCGTACTCTTAGTGAGCTCATACTTCAGCCCCACCCCAGGGGCACCCCATCAAGTGACCCCAGTGCTACAACAGGTTGGCACGGTCAGTGATGACCAGGGAGGTGCTGATTGGCAGAGAATATTGTAGATCACAAGTTTAAGTGAATGTAAAAGTTGTTTGTATAAGTTAAAGACTGGAGATGTACTTCAGCAACCTTCGGAGAAGGATAAAAAGTATCTACAAATACAATGTAATGAACTGGTAAGGAAGAGTCCCTATTTGTAATTTACATGTGGGATCTTAGCTGTAAGAAAAACTTTCTTGCCCAGCTGAATAGTTTAGACAAGTCATAAAGCTTCCTTGCAAGGTGTATAAGGAGATAAAGTAAATCATATCCAGGAAGACGAATACGTTCTTAAATCATATGTATGATAGGCTGAAAATTACTAATTTGTTTGATTAGGCTTTACTTTGAATGAAAAAATAGGCTAATATTCTGATTTTTAAGAAGAGTAAAGAACACCTACGATTATGAATATATAACAGATTGTACATATAGAAAATGAAGCAATCTGGTAACAGTTCTGAACTTAATTGAACATGGTTAACTGTGTGGCTGACATGATAGTTACTTTGGTGCTGAATTTGTGAAATCAACCATAGCACTTTTGAGGTGTTTGTGAATAAAGACTAAGTACAAGGTGTGATCAGAGCATATGGTGAATATATAAGTTTAAAATATGTATTACAGTAAAAGACATATTGCCATTCACCCGCCTCAGAAGGCACCGTCTTGCTTCCAAAGCATTCACCCCGTTATTCTTGGTATGTTCTGAAGCAGTTCCAGGAGTCCCCTTGCGTTGTCATCGCTGCCTCGGCGTCCTGAATTCATTCAACACATTTACCTTTCATGATCATTTTGACTTTGTGAAAGAGCCAGAAGTTGCTTGGTGCTAGCTCCAGTGAATGAGATGGATAAAAACTCACTGTAATGTATTTTGTCAGGCTGATTTTTCGATGGATAGGACATCGCAGCAGCACCCCCCAGATCTCGTTACCACGCCTCCTCAAGAGGACGTCATCAAGGGGCTGGGGATATAGCTCAGTGGAATAAGCGCCTGCCTAGCAAGCGCAGGGTCCTGAGTTCGATCCCCAGTACCGCAAAAAAAAAAAAAAAAAAGAAGACGTCATCAGAATGTGGCAAGGACAATGGGACAAGTGTGCCCAAAGCAAGTGAGAATATTTTAAGGCGGATTAATGGTAGTGTGTCTTTTACTGTAACAAACTTGTTTAATTTAAATGCTTAGCATATATTTTGATCACCCCTAGTAATGCCACCTCCAGTTCTAACCTCTTTAGTTCTTTATCTGGTTCCCAGCCTGTGTTTGGTAGCAATGGGATCCTTTGAAGTTCTAGATCAGTAATTTATTAAAAGAGAGTTTTATGGGAAGTTGGAGGAAGAGACTAATTCTAAGTAAGAGAGCAGGTTCTTATGGTCCTTCGAGGGAAAGGATGAGAGAGATGCATTATCTCCAGGGTCTTGTCCAAGATCAATGGACACATTATTATCTGTACATTGAGCAGTCAATATTTCATTAGCTTAACACTTAATGCCTTTTCCCTCCTATTACAGCAATCCAGTGGACATTCAGCAGATTGTTCTACTGCAGTCTGTAGTGCTATTAGACATTTAATCACATTCTTACTCTTTCAAAATGAAAATGGATCTGAACTTTTGGTTAAAATTTAAGATTCTTTTTAGTTATATCGATGCATGTATACATGTACATATAGCTGTAATGCAAACATACAAGATGAGTCCAAAATATTTGCTTTCTTTGACTTCTTGGCTTCACTTGGATAATGTAGAAAAAATCCATTTCTTTATTGAATCATTTATACTTTCATTTAGCAATTAAAAAAAAAAATCTCACCATGGACCAGTCACTGGACGTAAAGGATACACACTTCCTTCCTGGAATGACTGACTTTCTTTGGCCTTGGAGCTCTCACACTCACTGACCGCTGCTTGGGTCTCAGTGGTCAGCCATGGCCTTCACTCTTCATGCGATCTGTGCATTTTGGAATGTCCCAAAGTGCCTGTGTCTGTCCATCCACACGCTGTTACTAGGCAGTGTGTGCCAAGGACCCCGGTACTGCATCCACAGGATGCCCGCTGGCCTCTCCCGTGAAGGGTCACAGTCCGTATCTTCAGAATGGAATCCTGAGTTTCTCTTCCTGTCTGATTTACTCCTTCCATGTTCCCCATTTCTGTCACAAGAGTTGAATCTGCCGTTCATGGAAATGCTCTGTCTTTCCAGTTATTGAAATTTGATCTGTTGCTCTTTGGGTGCTTTAATATTTCCTTCATAGAAGTTTTGCACATTTCTTACTAAGTTTATACTAATTATTTTTAGGTACATCTTAGGTACACACAGTGATCACATTCACCATAGGGAATTTGTGCCTGCTTCTGGCGAGTCTTCACTTTTCTTTATCCCATTCCCCGCCCCTCCCTTCAACTTCTCTCCCTCTCCTTACTTACAAAAGCTTTGTTTCCGTTTTTGCCTTCTTTCCTCTTCCTTCTTTTCCCCATTGTCCCTCCCTAGATTCCCTCCCCATTTGAACATTTTCTTCCTATTTTATAATATCTGTTATACATTTTGATACTTATTTACACTTTCAGTTTCTCACACCACAGAAACCGTGTAATATTTAAACATGTATGTATGATTTGTTTCACTTAAGAGTGTGGTCTCCAGGTGCATCCATTTACCTAGAAATGTCTCAAGTGCATCCTTCTTCATGACAAAGTAGTACTCCATTGTAAAAAAAAACCATCTTCTTTATCCATTCATTTGGGGGGGCATTGGGTTGTTCCCAAGATTTAGCTATTACAAACTGTGCTGTGGGCAACAAAGGCAAGGCAGAGGACATCACAGTCTCTGACTTGGAGTTATACTTCAGAAGTATTTATGATAAAAACAGCATGACACTGGCAGAACAAAACAAAACAAAACAAAAAGAACAAAAAGCTGACCTGAGGATCAGTGGAACAAATTAGAAGATGCAGAAATAACTCCAAACACACCCATCCATGTTATCTTTGACAAAGAGCCTAAACATGTTCACTGGAGGAAAGATAGCCTCTTTAATAAATGGCACTGGAAAACCTGGCTTTCCACATGCCAGAGACCAAACTAGACCCATGTCTATCACCATACACTAAACTAAAGTCAAAATAGATAAAAAATCTGGATATTAAAACAGAAAAAACCTGATTGCACAGGAAATATTAAAAAGAATGAACAACTGGGGTCTCATCTTATTAAAAAGCTTTTACACAGCAAAAGAAATCACAAACAGAGTGAAAAGACAAGCCACAGTGTGGGAAAAGGTTTTTGCTATCTGCTCCTCAGACAAAGGGCTGTCTAGGATAAAGAACTCAAAAAAATCAGACCTCCCTAATTTAAAGACCCCCATCCAAAAATGGCATCTGAAATGAATAGATAATTTTCAGATAAAGGTGTACAAACAGCAAATAAATATATGTATACATGAAAAATGTTTAATATTTGTCATTCAAGAGATGTGATATTTTTAGAATTTTATGTAACTATTCTTTTCCATTATATATAAAGCTGGTTACTTTTTGTTTGTATGAAAAAGATTGATTTTTTATATGCTAACTACATTTTACTGGTTTGCTAAATTCTTGTTCTTACAAAATGTTTTATCCAATTTATTAGAAAACTACAATAATTTTTCCAGCAGTTTTAGGATTGTTTGTGGTCATTCAATTCCTGAGCTTTAAAATATTTAACAGTATCTTCTGTTGTCTGTGCATATGTTGACTTTTTGGCTAGAGAGACAAGTAGGTGAAATAAACTTTGCTCTTAAAAATACTATGATTATTGATTCTTTACTCTCATGCCTTCAGTGTTCTGGTAACATATGAAAAATGTTGATTTCAACCATAGGTACAAGTACATATACATACATATCTTTGAGGTTTTTTATCTTCCCTTTTTCTGAAACTCAGTATATATGGGGTCACTACCATTTCATTGCTTGTTTTATTATGTATTTATAATATTTGGTGAACAACTTAAGTCTGCTGATTCAGGTTTTCTTCAGCTGAAGATTTGTTTTGTATTCTATTGTTGAAAGTTCAAGCTTTGATCTATAAAATGGGCACCATTAGTATTGCCCTAAAGCTTTAATAAGTACTCTAGTATAATAGTTAGTACTATATCTTTTATGTAATAGTTGCTGATATATTAGAGAGATGTTTTTGTATTTAGTTATTAGAGCAATTGTAATTCATTATTTGTCTGTTCATTTGTCCTGGTTGACTATTTTGAAACAATTTGTGTAGTTCACACTTATACATCTCAGTTATAATGTTTTTTTAGCTTTTCCCCCATCTGTCTTCTAGATTAATCTCTTAAATTTGTTCACTGTAGCATTTACTGTAATTTTATTCACTGAAAATTTAGCTCTTTACTGCCACTAATAGAGAATATATCTATTAGTACCTATTTACCTTTTCATTGTCTTTCTGTGTTTCTCTAGTACTTTATATCTGTCTACCATTTAGGAAATATTATCATCTAATCATAGTGCACTGTCCTTTAAGTTATGTATTATCTCTTCTTTTGTTACATCATGTCTTGTAAGTTTAATAATTTTAAGTGCACAAGGCAGATACTACTATTGTAAATTTACTTCATATTATTTTATGGTTTAGAAATATTTGTGGATTTGTTTTGTGAAACTTCCCACTTACTTCTTCTCAAAGGAAGAGCACGAGGAATCCCATACTGCACTGGTTTGTGGTTATTGGCAGCATGAGTGGATTCCCCTTGAATAGCATGTTGCTGGGCTTTGCCACCATGCAGCTGGAGTCGGGATACCGGAGTACATATTTGCATGAATAAGCTACATTTTCTTTTTGATAGAGGCATAGTAGTAGGGACAGAGCGAGGGCTGTGAACAATCCTAGTCCCACAGTTTCTTCATGACATCATATTGCCATCGTCTGAATGGACTCAGTGTAGTGGGCCACATTTTGTCTATGTCCAGTTTTGCAGCTGCCTGCAAGTTAGGGCCATCCCTGATGTTTTCTGTGCTCTTTAGCTCTCTAACACAGGAGGGAAAGCTGTCCACACTTGGCTGTGTTATTACTGGTGCAGCCTCTTTCCACCTGCTGTTGATCTACAGCAGTGATTAGGATCCAGAGTGAGGTACAGTCTGCTCTCATGTACCCCACCCTTCCCATCCTGGCATCAGGGGTTTAGTAGTTATCTTCTAGAGCAGGGGTCCTCAAAACCTCAGCCATGGGTTTGTACCTGTCGTCTGCAGCCTGTTAGGAATCAGGCCACACGCCAGGAGGTGAGCACCAAGTGAATGACACTTCATCTGTGTTGATAGCCACTGTTTTTGGCTTACACAACCACTCGAGCTCCGTCTCCCGTCAACTCAGCCATGGCATTAGATTCTTAGAAAAACACAACACCTTCTGTGAACTGTGCATATGAGGGACCTAGTTATGTGCTCCTTTGAATCATCCTGAAACCATCATCCCTTTTCCCCCACCCTATCCATGGAAAATCTTCCAAAAACCTGGCGCCAAAGAGGTTGTGGACCGCTGTTCTACAATCTTCGCCATCCAGTACCGGGATTCGGTTTCCCTCAGGGAGGTGCTGCGGTTTGGCCCGCCTAGAGTATATCGCTTAGATTCTGGGAGCCTCTGCTTTGGCACACTTCCTTAATTTTTAGAGCCAATGCAGTTTTCATTGATGTGATTTTTGTGTGTGTGTCAATGATAGTTATAAACTTTATGATGCCATCATGCCATAAGTTGCTATTTTTATTAGTACCTTTCAACCACATTGTCTTTACATAGTTATTCATGTATGCAAATGTAATGCACAGAATACATTTTACTGGTTTTAAGGTTAGACTGCTAATGGTAAATAAAATGGATACTTGGATTTCATAGAAAGGAAATCATGCACAAAATTTTGGATAATGGAAAGGGTTTGGGAGGAAGATATATAGTATGTACATATGTTATGGTTTGTGTCTAGATGTCCTCCCACAGCCTCATGAAGTCATGGAGCAGCCTTCTAGAGTTGGTGACTGATGCATGGTCCAATGCTGGGATTATGGGTGTGAGTGCTACACACCCCCTGGGGCGGGGAGCCTGCCTACAATATAAGGAAGATAGAGAGGCCCGCTCCCTCTTGCTCCTCCCTTTTTGCTCTTGCTGCTTTTGCTGTTTTCCACTGCAATAAACTGTTGCCATCTACCTTGGAGCCAACTGAGCATGGACTGAAATTACCACAAACGGTGAGCTGAATAAAGCCTTCCTTCCCTAAGGAAGGTTTTCTGCATCAGGCACTTTGTCCTTGCAATGACAGAAAAGTAAGACAACATGGTATTAAAATCTGTGCTAATCATTGTTCTCTAGCAAACATAACTAAGGTGGAGTAAGTCAGTCTGTATTTTCTAAGGCTTTCGGGTAATAAGATGAAGCCTTCCTACATTATGGTGGCTTCTGATTTAAATAGTAATCTTATCTAAAAGCACCTTCACAGCAACATCTAGATTGGTGTTTGACCAAATATCTGTGTACAGTGGCCTATCCAGATTCACACATAAACTATTACAGCATCCTTTGGGAATCATAACATTTATTACCTATGTGTCTTGGTTACTTTTCTCTCGCTGCTGAGACAAAATACCTAATGCCCAAAATGAAGGAAGGAAAGGTTTATTTAGCTTACAGTTTGTGGAGGTTTCAGTCCTTACTTGGCTGGTTCTGAGGCAGAGTGGCACATGGCAGAGGGCAAATGTTCATGGCAGCAGAGCACAGCGAAAACAACCACAGCAAAAGGGAGGAATCACTGCAAGCAGCCTCTTCTCTTCCCTTACCTTGTAAACAGCCTACCCCCACCCAGGGGGCGTGTAGCTCTCACACAATCTCCATGCCCTCTTCCACAGGCTCAGGATGTGTACAAAGTAAGCACCCTGGCTTCCTGCTGAATCACTCAGCCAAACCTCTAGACTCCCCAAGTCTTAAATTGGTGGCCCACTCAGATGTTTCTGTGTTGTTACCTGTCACCATGAACAGAGCTGCTTCCTGACTGTTGACACACTTTGCCTTGGCCAGGCTTATTGTGAGGGCATTGCAAGTGATCCTAGTTCACCCTGGAAAAGTATACTGTGTTTCCTATTTTTATATTTGACTGTTGGTTGCATGAAGGTGATTCTCTGCCTTCTTACCCTTCTGACAATGGGACTCCCTGAAGCTGTCCAGGAGTCCTTCCGGCTGTGCAACCCAGGCAGTCCTTCCTATGTCATGGTCCCTCTAAAGTGTCCATGGGTCTGTCTAGGATCTAAGAACACATACTCTGAGTGTATGTGAACATTTTTGCTTGTTTTTCTAGTTGTCTGAAACAGCTAGCTTTTACTGTGGTAAACCAACCCAAAAGTTAAAAAAATAATTGTAGTTTAAGTAAACAGCCGTTTCATTTAGCTCATGAGACTGTGGTTCTGCGGTCAAGTTTTCTGGCCTGGGGCTGCTCAGCTGTTTCCTACTTTGCTCTCTGGTAGCCAGCTGGTGTGTGGATGATCTCAGACTTGATTTTTGGCATATCTGCCTATCTGCCTATCTAGGCTGTCAGCTAGATGTTTCTTATGCTCTCACGCACAGCCTGCTAGCACAGGCTTCTTACCATGGTGTTCTCAGGTGTCCGAGCTTGCCATGGATTTTCACTTACCTCACATTCGCTGTCATCTCATCCATGAAGCCAAACACCACGGTCAAGTCCAAAGCCAATGTGGAGAAGTATTATGTAAGAGTGTGGGTACAGATACATGTGAAGAAATTGGGGTTACTAATACAAAAGTAATCTATATCTGTTTCCTGTGCCTTTTAAACCTACCTTTGTGTGAAATGTCCTGCTATCTTTGGAGTTAAGTTTACAAAATCTGTCTTCCAAAGCTTGTCGCAAAATTATAGATATATAAATAATTTCTTTTATTTCCTTGCTCATCTGTGGTCCTGGCTGTCTCGCCCTGGAAGGACCATCCTTCAGTAATGGTGATCAAGCTCTTGGAGTGATTCTGACCAAAAGGAATAGCATGAGTAGCTAGGAATCGGAATGAGTCACACTAAGACCCTGAGGATCAAGGAAATTTATACACCCGGGTGTCCCTTGTGCAGCACCTGCCTGCTTCTTTCTTTTCTGTCCATCATGCATCCTGTGCTTCTTGAGATTCTAGTGCTCCTCGGGAGGCATTCTGGCCTTGCAGAGGTCGTGAGCTTTGCAGACAGGCTTGACTTTGAATCCTGGTTCTGGTATATATTAGGTATGGGCATCAAGCCCATTAATTGCCCTGCTTTCTTCCTCCACAGTTTTTAATTAGTGCATGTTGGTTGTTCGGATTAATGGGTTTCATTCTGGCAGATTTGCACATGCATGTAACATACTTTAATCACCACCTCCAGAAAGTTCACGTGTTTTAGATTGCAGGGGTCAATGTGTATAAGGTATTTTAATCAGATTTGTACCCCATATAACCTACCTCTCCTTACATCTCCTTATTCCCTCCTTTCCTTCCTCTCATCAGATAATAGTCTCTCTTCTCTTTCCTGTCATCATGTTTAGATTCCACCTATTAGGGAGAACACGGGACGCTTGGCTTTCTGAGTGAGGCTGCTTTTTGTTGTTATTGTTGCTCATCTGCACATTACCTTAAAGCTGTCTTTTATGAGGCTTAAATGAGTCAACACTCAGGTGACCAGAGTCTTCATTTTATTTTTAAATTAGCCAGATTCTTTTTAACTTTTTGCAAGCACATTGAATTGAAATGAGTTGCTTTTAAATTCATCTAATTTTATACTAGCTTTTAGACACAATCTATTTCATGAAGCTCCGGGTCCCTTTTAGTTTTCTTTCCCATGAACTACAATCATATTAACAGTTGATTCTACTCCACCTGCTTGTTGTTTAGTATAATCATGTTTTCATTTTTATATTTCATGTATGTTGCTCTTATTTCGTCACTTCAGTTTGATAAACATAAAGGTAGAAAGGCACACTCTACTCTTTTCAACCATTGCCTGAAATGCGAAGGTCAATCAGTTCTCAGTAATCATTTCTTTTACTGAAGGGAATTTGCTGAAATGACCCATTGGACTCATGGCAACCAGTCATTAAGTTTGTGCTGCCCTAAACAGAATGGGTAAAAGGACAAGAAATTTGAAGTGAATTGTTTATCATCTAATCAAGCTCAGTGTTTAAAAAGTGGCTCAAAATACGACAAATATGTATTTATCCAGGATCAAAACCTAATTTTATTTTATTTATTTAATTATTTACATTTTTAGTGGTACTGGGAATTGAACTCAGGGCCTTTTGCATGCTAGGCAAGCACTCCACCACTGAGTTGCGTCCCCAGCCATCAAAACCTAATTTTAAATAATTACAAAAGTCTACCTCTTGAGGCAATATCAGTTATGAAATACCAGTGAAAAATCAACATACAAGCAAGTCAACTAGATGTTTCACTTAAACATTAACAACTGGATTGAGAGTGACTTAATTACCTCTCAATGAATTAAATCAATCCATTGTTCCCACTGTCATGCAGAGAGTCTATCTTTTGCTTTTCAAGCCTGCTACAAATCTTCTGAACAAAGCTCTCTAAATTCTGTTGGTTAATTTAATAAAATTCTATTACAAAGAGCCTTTGTACTCCAAAGATTTGGTTTGACTGCCTGAGATCATAGCTCTAGGAACATGTGTATGGTTTAGAACTGAAAAAGTGGAGAATGTCTCTGTTACCCTTGATAATGTTATGGATTTGCTAAGCACCTTTATCTTCTTAAACCATTTAAGGAGGTTTTTTTTTTTTGAATCACATCAATATCATTACATGAAGTAGCCAGACAGACATTTCATCATGTTAGTATTGGACAGTCAACAAAGGAGCTTGTGATTATCCACATTAACATAAAAACCTTGAAGTAGAACTTTGATCTCCCAGTCTTTACATATATAATCCTTTTCCAGCCAATTATTTCAGACCTGGATTTGCTTTTTGATCCATGTTTGGCTACTATGAAAGAGACAAGGACCCATCTGACCAGACGACCTATTGTGCATTGCCCTTTAGAATAATACAATTGATTTTCTTGGATTTGAGGTACTATTTCCACATCATGGATACATCCTTTCATTAGAAGCATTTGCTACAAATTTCAACTTGTATATATTGCAAGTTCAATAAAATGAATTTTGTTCTGTATGTTCTGAAAAATTATTTCAAACACTAATTTGGTTGGATAGAGAATAGAAACATGTAAAACACCCTTGAAAACAAGTCACTATGACCCCTTTCATGCCTATAAAATATGTATTTATTGTACATTCTGTGAGTAATCATGTCAGTATAAAATAAATAAAAGTGACCCTTTCATTACTGTTTCAGTTTTAGCAAACTATCACATGAAAGCACATTAGATTTTCAATGCATCATTTAACACTGAGGACAATATACAAGTAGTCATGAATCAAAGCCTTCAACAAGATGGATTAGTTTGAGATAGTTTCAAGATAATAGATATTTCCCAAGCATCCATCTTGGAAATGTGCATTTCAGGTTGTAAATAATAACCAAAAGAGAAAATATCAAATTCCTCCTATCTTAGGGCACTTAACCTGCTGTCAACACACGCTCCTGCTACTGCAGCCAGAGCTTCATGTACATGGGGAATCCTATATGTTGTCATTATTTTCTGGGAGATAAACAAAGACATCATTTCCTTTGCATATTCATCTGAGTGCAGTATTAGCTTCCTTTTGGAGGAGAAGCGATTCTGTTTTTGTACGTATTCTATTGGTGCCCCATCTATGTCCCATTAGCCTGGAGTAATAGACTGCAATAGACCAAGTGACTCAAAAAATGGAACATTTGTTTCTCACAGTTCCAGAGATTGGGAAGTTGGGAGTCCAGGCCATGGGTGACTTGGTGTCCATGTTCATAGATTGCTGTCTTGTTTTTTTCACCATGGCCTCACATGACAGATGAAAGGGATCTCCCAGGACTTCTTTTGTAAGTGTAGTAATCCATTGATGAGGCTCTATCTCATTAACTGATCACCTCCCAAGGGTTCTACCTTCAATTAGCATCACATGGAGGATTAGCTTTCAACAAATGAAGTGGGAAAGAACTGAAAAATGTAATCTCTAGCGGTGGTGGCGAACCTATGGTATGTATATTATTTTTCTTTTAAGTTAAAAGATGTTAATGTGTGAATTTTTTCTAAACTAAAACCATAGTGTTCGGGTTTAGTTGCAGCTTGGGAACTTTTCAATAAATGAGTTTTGAGTTGCAGTTTGGGCACTTGTCTCTAAAATGTTCCCCATCACTGGTCTATAATACACCCCAATTTTTAAAGTGCTGTCGTGCCTTGCATAATTTAACAGAACTGGGCATTGGTGACCCTATCTCCTTGGGAATGCTTTAGCAGGGCAGAAAGTAAAAAATCTGCAAATGGAGGCCTATGGTATCTGCCATTCTTAGTCCCCTACAGTATCACCCGGGACTGTCCAGTCACATCCAGTCTGTTGGGAACCGTCCTATTTGACATAGAGAGACCCATGCTCTTTGCCTTTCTACCTTCTTTATTTGCATTTGAATATCATAGTTCATAATGAAACAAGTGAGTAGTATTTGCAATGAGTGGAATACAGTCGTCCCTACTACTAAGATGCCAAAGGCAGAATGCGCGGAAGTCTTCCCAAAGTCCATAAATGCAAGTTTACATTACTAGAGAATGTTACCCACACGGTGTCTGCCATTGTGGTAAGTTGTCAGTGCTGTTGTGCTGATAACCTTTCTCTGGTATGGGCTGTTGACTCCCTTCACTTCCACTCCTATTATTGCGTCAATGCAGTTGTAGTAAAAAGAACTGTAAGGCATCAGTACTGCTTGATGGAGAGCCCCATGTCCCACAGTGCATATTTCCTCCCATTTTATTCTTAAAAGTAGAAAAGAGGCAAGAAAACTCACATTTACTAAAGACCAACTATGTGCCACATGCCATGTTGAGAATGTGTTATGTGTCAATCTTCAAAAGAAAAGATAGAAAAGACTTCACGGGCAGGTGATAGGAAAATTGTTTTTTCAGATTAAAAATATGGTAAAAGAAAATCAATAATCAAACCCAGTTAGGCCGATTTAAAAACAGGAATGGGTTCAGCTTTCTAGTGAAGACTGTAGATGGAGACTTTGAGGAACAGAGCTGAGAATAGATCTGGGATTCGTGCAGAGTACGGGGGTGCACGCCTGTAATTCCAGCGCTCGGGAGACTGAGGCAGGAGGATCGTTGCCAGTTCAAGGCCAGTCTGGGCTACAAAGTGAGCTCAAGGCCAGCCTGAACTGCACAATGAGACCCAGTCTCCAAAAAGAAAAAAAGATCTGGGATTCACACCTGGTGTGTGGGACATGTGTTCATTTGAGCTCCAGGGTATGGGCCATCTCAGTTTCCTTTTTTGAGGGGCTTGTAGTGGCCAGCACACACCTATTGATGCCAGTTCCAGTGTTTTGTGCTCACCTTCATTTTTCCCTTCTTCCATTGTTATTTTAATGTATTGCTTGTTGGAGTAACCAGTAATTGTGGAAAATACAGAGTCGCTGGAAACCTGATTAGAATTTCTTTTCCTTTTGTAGAACTTGGACAATAATAATGAGTTTGGGATTCAGGAGACTTTTAAATACCTGTCTAACTTCACTAAGAAACATATCATATAATTGCAGAACTTGGTGTTTGTTATGGTTGATACCCTGTGTCAACTTGGGGAGTCTAAAGATTTGGCTGAGTGACTCAGCAGGAAGCCAGGGTGCTTACTTTGTACACATCCTGAGCCTGTGGAAGAGGGGGGCATGGAGACTGTGTGAGAGGTTCACGCCCCCTGGGTGGGGGTAGGATGTTTATAATGTAGGGGAAGAGAAGAGGCTCCTTGCAGTCATTCCTCCCTTTTGCTGTGGTTGTTTTCGCTGTGCTCTGCAGCCATGAATATTTGCCCTCTGCCATGTGCCACTCTGTCTCAGAGCCAGCCAAGTAAGGACTGAAACCTCCACAAACCGTAAGCTAAATAAACCTTTCCGTCTTTCATTTTGGGTGTTGGGTATTTTGTCTCAGCAACGAGAGAAAAGCAACCAAGACAGTGTTTATTCACTATCTATAAGAAAACAAAAGTGAATGTTACTCCACAGACCATACGGACAAATGTAATTATCTTACAGTCTCATCTCATTTTTTCAGTAGCTGGTTGGGGCATTGTCTTTTTTCTTCACTATCCATTTATATGTCCATTCACTCTTGTGTAAACCAATTCGAACTTTTTGTTTTGAGAAAAATGGGGGCATAATTTTTCTTATAAAGGGAATAAGAAAAGAAGAGAAAAGGAAATTGGTCAGAAAAATGCAACGGAGAGAAGTAAATGGGATATGATACAGCTAATGAGCTCTGAAACACACCATCCAAACATGTACTTACTTATCAAGGTGGCAGAAAGTGACAGGGAAATGTAAATGACTGTATCTGTTCTCAGGAAGGGGCCATGGACGGCTGCATAAGAGCTGTCTAAGGCCAGCCCCCTTTATCTTTTACTGAAGTTAACACAATGCTTTTCATTTCCCAGATGAGGAATGAATTGTTTTCCTCCTCTGTATTTGACTTGAGAATAATGCTACTTGCCCTGATTCTATGTCACATTTCATGAAACTTTTTCTTACACCTAAAAATGATAGGAAATGCTAGCTGTAGCAGTACAGAAAGCAGTGTAAGAATCCGGATAGAAGCTTTCTACTAGGAAAATGACCTACTGTGGTATGAGTGTAGCCATGTCTTCAGTGTCATTTGGTCACAAGCCACACATGCAGATTACTATTTAACAGTGAATAATGACCCTTTTTAAAACAGTGAGTCTAGGAAACTTGACTGTCACATGGTTATTTTCATTTCAGAATGTTTTCTTAAATCAAGGGAGTCTTCAAGTCTAAGAAGACTAAAGTGCATTTTAAATTTTGCACTTATGGTATAATTAAAGTGATTGGATTCTCTTGAATTATTCAGCAGTCCTGCTTCCTGCTGTGTTCACTAATACATGGGCTGTGAGACCCCTTAGAGAACACTATGTGCACCATGTAGAGTGTGGCTCACTGCATTCCCCAGAGGTACATGATCACACATGCCTGGATTGTGGGGTGTGTCCTTTTCTGTCAACAATTGCTCTTTTGGTTGAAACCAAATTTTTGTGATCTGTGGGTCATTATCGATTCTACTCAACATCCCTAGGCAGAGGAGGTATCAGGATTCAGCTTGCCAGTGTTCCTTGGCTGTTTCAGCAAATGTGACATTTGATTCTTCCTTTGCTGAGGGTCATCCATGAATGCATACATGTTCCGCAGAGGCCTGGGCTTCTGTGTGATAAATGATTGACACAGTTCTATATTCTGCTTCTAGTGGCTTTGCTGGTGGACCACTGGCCCTTAGTTATTGACCTACCAGGTTCTTCTCGTGTATTTCTTCAAATGAGCCCGAAAACTGCTTGGTGGGTAGTTCAGTACCTTTTAGAAAAAGGATAGGATAAGATGTCAGATGTAGTACCTGATAATGCTCAGTTATCTTAAAATAGTTTGAATTTTAAAATGCAATATAAGTTCGCCCAAGGTCATTTCATAAATACAGAAAAATAAAAATAAAATGATGAAAAGAAATCATGGTTCCCTGTTGAATACTTGAACGCCCACTGGCTTTATTATTGAACTACCCTTCCTCGGTGTCTTCCTGCCTCCATGGTTCTCGTCATTGTCCCATGCCACTCCTGAGCCCATATCTCACATCCCTCTGTCCCACCGGCTGGTGAAGCCCACACTCTCACCATGTCCTCCATAGCCTTCTGCAGTCACTGTTTCTTTGCACAGTGACCTTCTGCTGCCATTAGTGTGACCCTGGACAAGGGTGCTTCTCCTGCCTCGGGTGTTGTAAAGCCCATTCCTCTTCACAAACTTGTCCTGTGAACATCAGTCTCAACCTTTTACAAGAATTACTTGAATCTTACTGACTGTAGAAGGAAAATAGGGCCCACAGGCTAAGTATGGGTGCTTCATAGCCTAGATCTGTTCTTTAGTGCTGCAGAAGTTGTTTGTCTGTGATTTTCATGTCTAAAGACAGTGGTAGATATCCCCAGCATCCAAAATCTTTTAGGTATACTAGGGCTCAGAAACTTGGCTAACAGGGATCGTAGCCAAAGAGAAAGAATAAAATTTTCCTTCTTCTAGCTCTTAGCTAGAGTTTCATGCTTGACTGTCATGTTGACCTCATCCAAGGTCATCTTGTCATGGCAGACTCTGCCCTTGTGGGTGGAGGCATGAGTTCCCCCCCCCTTGTCATATGACACTCTGGACTTAAGCACATTTTTATTCTTTGGTTCACCTCTGCCTCTTATACAGTGCATGGCACAGGCTGGTGAGCAATAAATATTATTGAACTGAATCTACTTAAAGAGAGTATTGATATTAAAGTAGGTTGTAACTTATCTCTTGTATTTCACTTAAAAATATAGCAGAGGCATTTCCACATTCATAGTATGAACCTCTAATGGAGGTTTACCACAAAGTCAAAAGCCATTCCCATGGCCCTCCATATTATGGTAACTCTTTAGTTATGGGACAGAAAATAAAATTTAGTAGGGTTATCATCCATAGGTTTCAGATAATCTATTTGTTTTAAACATAAACAAGGAAAATGTTACCCAACTGCAGAAAAATATTCTAAATATTCTGAGCAGCTGAAGTAAGTTGCTTTTATTCCATGGAAGATGATTCCATGAGCAAATATTACCTCCCATTGGAAGAAAATGTGGTATAGTGGTTGAAGTGGTACAGCATTCTGGAAAACCCAAGCCCAGGCATAGCAAGGCCATTAGGAGACTCTCATAAAAATAATTTTTAAAATTCTTCAACTGGAAATTTATCTCTACATCTAAAGTTAGATCATATCAAGTGAAATGACAGCATAGGTCAAGCTTTGATTGTAACCTGTGGGTTTTTGGAAAACCTGAAAGCCATTGGAAAATATCTTGACATCCTGCAGGTATTCTATCTTCTTACACAGGGTTCAAGCTCAGATCACTTAACTTCTATCTTTTAAAGTATCAGTTCTAGACATTTTGTTTTCTGTAGTTCAGAGGGAGTGAGTAGGTCAGCTCTTCTGGAATGACAGGTTCATGTCAGGAAAGTAGGAGGCAGGATGAAAATGTCCAGTGGTCAGATTGCACAGGGCCCAGGGTTGCTCTGCTCAGATATTTTTGCTCAGTATGGTGGGTAATGAAGCCATTAAAGAAAGGACATCTTGTCCCTGTGCAATGGGTAAATTTCCACTGCCTTGTCTGTGAACATTCCTTGTAAGTTTTATTAGTGCTTTCCAGCTCCCAACTGGGCCCCTAAACTTAGTATCCATGCCTGATTTACTCACAGATGTCCAGTGACAGCTTAATAAATTTTTGGTCACTGCTGTAAACAGGAAAAAAATCATTGAGGGTATAAAAGGCTTTTTATCTAGTGCTTGCTTAATCAAGCCTAGAGCTAACTCCAACTAAATTTTAGTCACGGAAATCATGACTTCACACCCCTGCTGTTACTCTCCTGACTCTTTAGAACAGAAATGTGAGCACACAGTGCAGCAGGAAATACCTGACAGCTGGTGACCCCTCCTCATTCTCGATGCTGGGAAAGAAGGGCCCATGGCAGCTGCTTCTAGTGACAGTGTTTGCTCGCTATTTGTACCCTTGCTAGAAGTACATCACTTTCCGTGTTCCCTTGCTCCATGAAACTCTAGAAACATGGCTTCCAGATGGGCTCCTAGCCATTAAATGCTATGTGGCTGGGAACACCTTGTGTAACCAGACACAGAGGCCTATTACCCAGTGGTCCATTTCAGGCACATGGAATCCGAGAGAAAGATGCACACAAATTGGCAGCAAGGTTCAGAATTTCCAAATGAAGCCTGAAGCAGAAACCCAGCTATTGCTTTGATTAGAGCATGCAAATGATGTGAAAATTCTCCCAGCGTCTTTAACCGGACCTTGGTGAGATATTATTTGCTATGAATACTGACAACATTAGGAACCTAAGAGAGAGTTGACTCAGAGACACAGAACTTGTTAAAGAGTTAAGAAACAAGCACACAAGAGTAATAAAATAGAGCTTGAATCATTTTCTTAGGAGATGCAGAAATAAAGATTACAACTCAGTGTAATAATCTTTCCAACCTTGGAGAGTTTTATCTGATGACCAGCTCGATGTTCCATGTTGAGGGCAGAGCCTGTGGTTTAGGCCACGCACCAGCAATTTAACCAAGACGGCAAAGGAAGTGTGTGATGTGAGCAATGATTTGAACAGAGTAGACATTTTCTTGACAAGAAAGACATAGAATGGCTCCATGCCTTCTACCTCTCTGATGGGTTACAGGCCGGCGCTAAGGACGGTAGAGTATGTAGTATGATAGCGAAGCTAAGAGCAGCAAGAAGATTTCAACTACCCCAGCTTCCTGCTTGCATCAGAGTTGCAGTGATAACTCTAGACTCCTTCCTGAGCTCCTGAGCTTCAGGTCCAACTGGTTACTGCAGAACTCCACATCTGTGTTTAACAGTCACCTGTGTATTTATTAGTTTCAAAATTCATACAATGTTATCTCAAAATCTATGTAGATTTTGATTCCTGAATCTCTCTCCTTGATCTGTCCATGTATCTTCCTCTCCACTGGCTCTCTTTAGCCACGATCTCACCTCATTAAGAGTTGCCACAGTTCTTCTAACCCCTATAAAGCCAGCTTTCCACATCTGTGGGCTTCCCATGCATGGATTCAACCAAGTGTAAATCAAAAAATTCTTCAAGCTGTTTCTGTACTAAACACATGCAAGCTTTTTGTCATTATTCCTTAAGTTAATATAGCGTTTACATTTTATTTTAAATAGCTTAGAGATAATTTAATGTATATGGGAAGCTGTGCATAGATTACATGCAGATATATGTGCCACTTTATATCAGGGCACTAAACATCCTCAGATTTAGATATCTGCCGGGGGGGCGTCATACCAATCAACCATAGATCCCTTGGAAAAACTGTACCTTCCTCCTTTGCCATACACCAGTAAGTGCATGTCTCTGCATGAAAAATGATCTTTCTCAAACTCATATCTACTCATGCTTTTCTATGATTCAGTAACTTTCATTGATCTGCCACATCCCTTAGGAATTTAATGAGTGAAACTGGCAAATGAATGAACAACTTAAGTACAACCTCCAAGAAGCACTTCAACAAGGAACGCCCAGGTAGTCCTGGGAACTCACTGCCCACCTTTTTCACTTGAAGATGAAGCTCTTTATAGTGTAACCATATTTATCATCACATCCAGCCACCAATCCGCTGGCTGCTTCTCGAAGGGCATCACTGTGTGCCCTTGGTGACGCTTTGCATTGGTGCTGTCTTTGCTTGAGACCTCCCATTTCTTTTAAACTTCTGTTTTTCATTTAAGGCTTAAATTCAATGTCAATAACTCAGGAAGTTACTCAGAATTCCCAATATTAGATTGGATTGTTCTGTTGTGTTTTTTTTAAATGTGTTTCTAAAACACCCTATGCTTACCATGTGGAAATATTTATGCGACTGCGTAGTCAAGTATTCATTAAGTTAACTGCAAACTCCTTAAGAATTGACTGACATGTGTTTTAGTACTTTTCTTAATGAAATGAATAAATGATGACTGAGCTATATATTTGGTAATCACACTTTGAAATTAAGTGAGCCTGCCAAAGAGGGATGAATACAAAAAGAGACAAAGGAAAAAGGAGGCCATCGTGGAGACAGTTTAAGAATTTTTTCTCCATACAAAGAGGAAGATACCTGTAAGGAAGACAGGTGAGGCGCACAGAGGGGAAGTCAGCAGAGGGAGCCGGATGGGGGAGTCAGCAAGAGGGTTCACCGGGAGCTGAAGAGGAGTACTGGGAGTCGGGGAGACTCCACGACTTCATCTAGGAAGTCATTGGTGAACTAGGAGAGAGCGCATGCAGTAGACTCTGGGGACAGAAGACAATAGAGTGAACGAGGGCAGGGTTTGGGAAAGGAAGTGAGGGATGTGCGTACCTAGGAATACAGTTCCATGAGCGGGACCCGGACAGGAAGGGGAGCAAATTGCAGTGTCGCAATAGGACACGGGAAGGTAGAAAAACCAAGAGCAGGTTAAGAACAGGACTCCCTCTCTCTCCCCTTCCCTCCTCCTGCCCCACCCCTCCCTTCTCTTCTTCCTTCTCTTCTCCTTGCTTCCCCTCCTTCTCTTTCTCCCTCCCCCATCTTTAATGGCTTCTTTTCTCTTTTCCCTGTCACTTCCTTTTCATTTTTCTCTTTCTCTCAGTCTCTGTCCGCCTTTTTCTCTCTCCCTTCTATCTTTTTCCTCTCATTTTCAGTCTCTATTTTTTCTCTGCTTTCTACTTTCTCCTTTAATAATAAGGAAGCTTTGACTATATTTCTGGGACTGTCAAGTAAAGCAGTTTAACAAGGATAAAGAGCTTGGTGATTCTCAAGAAGTGTCTACTTGATGGAATACAGTCCCTGAAATTGTTTAGTGAGGAAAACTTTCATATTAATGAGGAAAAATGATTTAAAAGTGCATATACAGACTTCACAGAAATGAAGACAAATGTCCTTTCTTTGGAAATGAGACAGGGGAGATTTGGGGCAGTAACAATACCCAATGTGTGTGAGACAAAAATTGATAGAGTGCAAATGAATTCTAGCTGGTCAGAGGTGTATTAAACAGAGACAAACTCAGAGTTGGAGGAACAAGCAGGATATTTGAGCATCAGTAAAGTGGAAATTTCTGTATAATGTATTAATCCATTAAAGACAGAATGTAGAAGTTTGGTTCAAAATAAAGACTTCTGAATATGGAACTACTTGCTACATTTTAATATACTTTAAAAATTTCTTCCCCCTATAAACTGTTATCTTCAGACAGATGCCAAATTAGCACTAAATGCCATGTGAACCCTTAGGTGTATGCATTACACTTCATCCTTTCGGATATCACAAAAAACTTTAGAAATTTAAAGTGAATCAGAGTACACAATAGCATAACATTAGATAAATTCCTGGTGTCTTTTTTGTGTGTTTTGACACCTCAGTAGTCTGATAGCAGTTTTCACTTGAAGTAAGTGAAAATATGCATATTGGTAGTAAGCTTCCAAAGTCCCACTTAAACTTAGACTGAATAATTGTATAATTTGTAGTGCATTTTTAATGTATTGATTCATAATAAACTATAGTTATTATAAGCCAATGTATTAGTTTTTTCTCACTGCGATTGAATAACTGTGATACACAACTTGAAGAATGATACATTGACTTTCCCTCATGATTTCAGTCCATGGTTGACTGGCTGCAGCACAGAAATATTGAGGACGAAAAGCATGGGAGAGGAAAGCCAGTCACTCCATGGAAACTGGAGGCAGACAGAAGGAAGGAAAGCCAGAGGCGGGGTGAAGGGAGGGGGCAGAAGCAGGGATATGCCCCTTTAAGTCATCCTTTCAGTGAGCCACGCTTTCCAACCAGCCTCGCCTCAAAGCCCACCTCCCATACAAGCTCCTACTAGTAGCACATTCAGGTATAAACTTGCCGGTGGATTAATCCACTGCTGAGTTGAGTGTCCCCATGATTCAGTCATTTTCCAAAAGTACCACCTTTAAATAACTGAACCTTGGAGGACATTCTTGATCAAAACCATAACAGAAATATAAAAGAAAACAAAGTTTTCTGTTCATACGCCCCATCCCCAGTGCACTGATATCATGGCTGCATTATCTGATGGAGGTTAAAAAGAGGCCAAGTACCAGTGTGAAATTTTCTTTTCTCTGTTACCATGTTTTCTGACCACTGTGTAACCTGTAACTGAAACTATGTTTTAATTTTCTGGATGCCAGTATTTTTCCAGCAACCGTGCTCTCTTAACGGTCAAACTGAGCTATATTTATACGCCTTGCTTTACAGATCATTTTTATTACTTTTACCATTTCAGTTAACAAAAACTGAATGATTCAAACAATTAGTTGTCTTATTGAATATATCAAGAAGAATTTCTGGAACCAACTATTCATTAATCATAGCTTTTATTCTTTTATCCCAACTTCAAAATCCTTATTAACTCTTAAATTCAAACTCTGAAAATGCTAAAGTGTCAGTGTAATTAAAATAGATTCTCCCTTCTTCCCTTTACCCATAATTGCCCTCGGTGTACCATTCTAGTCAGATATCTTTGTAATTGAAGGGAAGATCCTTAATAGGATTTTTATGTGAAAACTGATAACTTGCATTTTTTTCTGCATAATTAGGTTCCAAGCTATGTTGCTTTTATGAATTTTCATTTTTAGAATTTGTCTCCTCTAGTTTCTTCTCAAACCGTGTTCTCGGGCTGCTGTGAGGAAAGGTATCGTAGCTTCCGGTGGCAGGAGGAGGCCGCAGAGAGGCTGAGGCGCAGCATCTGAGGAGAGACAGGGAAGTCGCTGTTTTCCCAGGCCCACGGCTAAGAAATGTAGAATTACAGTTAGGAGTCGTAAGTTCAAGATATCTGCTACACAGCACGACAACTATAGCTAAAGATCGTATATTCGTAAGAAATTCGAGAGTGGATGAAAAGTGTTTTTACCATAAATATGCTAATTGTATGAGGTAATGCATATGTTAATTAGCTAAATTTAACCATCACAATGTAAATATATACTATATCATGTGGTACACAATGAATACAATTTATCTGTCCATTTGAAGCAAAAAATAAATTTACCTCTGAAAAAAGGAAGAGAAGGCATTTGCAGTGTCTCTGTACTCTATGGTTTAGAAATTTAACAAAATCTCAAGACTTGTCTTAAGTAGTGTGATTTGTTTTAGATATAGAATGACAACATTAAAATCCTTATATACAAATGTACCTTAGAATGACTGTCATGTGAGCAGTTTCAATCAAGACATTGGTTCTTTGAATTTAGTCAAAAATAACATATGAGCTCAAATAAAACAAAGTTTTGTCAGATTCTGTACCAAGTGGGCATTTATTATAAATGTCAAAGAAAATTAAATTTCCCTTTATCTTCCATTCAAATAATGTATTTTGAATGTATCAGATAAAAGTACATGGTCAGGAAACATTAAAAAGTTTAAGCAGAATTCCTGTCCTTCAAGATCTTTATGAAATCATAGGAAAGGCTAATACCAGAGAACAGTTATTTATATCAGAAAACATATAGGGCTCATGGGAGGAGAGCATAAGGAAGCATCTGAAAGGTAGTGAGAAAGGGCTATATTTGAGTGAATCTAAGATCTGGATGAAACAGGCTTTCCTAGATATTCATGAATCCTAACGGAAAGGGTCAGAAGAGTGTGCTGGCCTGCCCGAGGTCACCTGTGGTCCAGCTTGGAAGAACTACTGTGTGTGCTGTCAAGGCGGAGTTGGGGCTGGATAAGGGGCAGATTCTTTATGCAAGAAGAATGAAAGTTGATCCAGGAGATCAACAAGTGAGCTGGGTGACAGACAGAAAGCAAAGACTGCAGTCAAAGCAGGTCTTTCTCAATAGCGTGGAAGGCTTGAACTTGTTTTCAAGCACAGAGTAGAGCCAACAGATGAAAAGGATGTAAAAAACAAATTCAAGCCATTTCCAGGAAAATGGGTGCACCTGGAAAACAGAATGTTAAGTGAAGTGAATCAGACATGCGAGCTTAAATGCCATATAGTAGCTGCATTTTGAATAAAGCAAAGTACAAAAAGTGCAGTGCAGAATGGGTAGAAGGAGACGGGGATAAATCTCTGAGAAATGGAGACCAAGAGGGAAGGGAAGGGCAAATAGGTAGAATAAAGATGTGCTCTGTGCAGGAACCTATAACCTCACTGAATGTAGAAATTATATGTCATAAACCTAAGAGAAGATTAATAATATGAACAAGAAAAGATTAATAATATGAACAAGAGCAAAAAGGAAGGAAGAAGATTTAGAGGAGGGAGGTGAAAGGGAAGGGATTAAAAAGTAAATCAAGCTGTATTTCGTGCATATACCCACTGCCCGAGATGGCTGTAAACTGCATGTGCTGCGAACATGTACAAATAAAAGAACATTAAAATAAATAATTAATCACATGTACACACACAAAGATGAAAACGTATATTGGTTACTTCTCCAAGAAGTAACTCCAGCCCTGATACCTTTCAATCTGTTCTCCAGACTTGAAGTATTAATCTTTTGATGAATAAATTCTGTGATTTTGTAGGGAACAGAGACCATGCAGGTAAAGTATCTATCACAGTGTCTGGAACAAAAGGGAAATAAGAAAATTTAGCTCTTACTTTTTCCAAGTTTAACCTGTTCAAAGACACCACCTCCTTCAAGGTACAAGTAAGAATAAGGACTTTCAGGACCCAGATCTGCCTTCTTCATAATCTGCTACTTTCCCAAATAACGGACCTTTCCCCTGGTGTGTCCAGTGACCACAGGCCTCAGGGCCTTTGCATGCATGGTTCTGCTTTTCAGTGCCTTCTCTTCCTTAGTCTCCCACTCATTCTTCACATTCTCACTCTTCTGTTCAAGGAAGGGCACCTGTTTCTGTAAAACATTCTCTACCTTCTCTGTCTTGTTTCTTTAATTTCATGCACAGAACTTTATAACAGACTCTACAGCAAAGTGATGTTTTCAATTGTAATTTGTTTTCATTCTTCAAATAAAAATCTTAGTTTAGATTTATATAAAAATTGAAGTATCATGAAGTTTCCATATATCAGCACTTCAGTTTTTCCTATTATTTTCTTACCTTAGCAAAGTACATTTGCTAAACTACCGAGCAATACTGATACTTGTAAATATTTGTATTAACTGAATTAGTTGAAAGTTAATTTTTAAGAAAGTTAATTTTTTTTAGCGGAGTTGGTTTATTGTTAGAGAAGTTAATGTTAACTGATATTGCTATTTTATTCAGATTTCCTTTCTTTTTACCTAATACCCTTTATCTGTCCCCAGATTCCCCCAAAGATAATACTTGTATTTAGTTGTCATGCCTCCTCAGACTCATGGGGACTAGGACAATTTTTCAGATGTTCCTTATTTTTGGTGACCTTGAATTTTGCAGAGTACTGGGAACATATTGTAAAATGTTCCTGAATTGGGATTTGATGTTCCATTTCATGATTAGACTAAGATTATGGCTTTAGTTTTAGCACAAAGGAGAAATACCCTTGTCATCACATCAGGGAATCATTGATGTGTTTATCATCTCTCTTGCTTTATCTTCTCCAGAATGCTATCTAAATGGAGTGTGTAGTTAAGATACTTTTTAGAATGTCTTCTCTCAGTCAGTAACCTGCACGTAAGGGTGTGTATAATGAACATGAATTACCACTGCCCAAGTAAAGTTTATTATAAGTACACTTTATCCTCCATTTCTCCATAGTCACTCTGGAAAGAAGTTACTAAGCGTAGGCCAAACTTGAGGAGTAGGAGGTTATGTCCCGCCCTGTTTGGGGTGAAGAGTCCATCTGAATTATTCAGATTCTTTGGCACGGCAGCTTTGCCTTTTCTCCTTATTAACTCAGCTATTCAGTGAATAATTTCTTTTCCTTTTTTTTTAAAGAGAAAAAACAATAACAAAGCAAGAACAATGAAGATGAAAACAAAAACAACACAAAACAATAAAAACAATACAGAATTTCAAAACAAGGTGACAGGAACCAACAGTGGTTGTTATGTTATACACAGCCTTCTTCAGCGAAGTTGCTCAGACCCCCAGATATAAAGATGCAAGATTGATCAGACAATTAAAGGACAATAACAAGTAATAAAAATATTAGAATGATACAGAGCTTCATCAAACAAGATTGTAGGAATTCAACAATAGTTGTTATATTGTCTTAAAATTAGTTGTTCCGATTTCCAGGCATAAACATGCAAAATTGGTCCAGAAAAAAAATTAAGCATTAACTGTTCCCTTCAACAAATCAATAGACATCAGCAATACACTTACCCCAGCTATCCTTGTATATACATATATATTTTCCTTTTTTTTTATTTTAAAGAGAAAAGAAAAACAAAAACAAAATAACAAAGATATAAACAAAATAACATCAAACTAATAAAAATGATACAGAATTCAAAACAAGGTGATAGGAAATTAACAATGGTAATTATATTACGTATTGTTATCTTCAAAATGGTTACTGAGATGACCAGTTATAGGCCTATATAAGATTAATTAAACAATTACACATTAACTGTTCTTTTCAATAAACCTTAATGTGTTTTGATGTATAATCTAAATACTACTTAGTTTTTCTGCAAAAATAGTTTCAACTTTGGCTCTTGGGAATGCTTCCTGCTGGTTCCTGTGTCTTTTTGGCTTCTCTCCATCCTTGGGAGGATTTTTTCAGTTATTATTTTGTTTTTAGCCCTTCCTTTGTGGCACTTTCTGGCACTGACATCTCCTACCATGGTCCTACATTCAGTCACTTCTCCAAGAGCCCGTGATTCCCTTTACTGAATCACAGTTTTACAAACTCAAGTATCAGAGTACTCATTCACGTTGGGCACAATTTCTTCTCAATTGACGGAGGAAAGAATTAGGTGTGTGTGAACTAACATGCATATGTAGCTACTTATGAAATGTTTATATGCAATCATTTGTGTCTGTATAAAGGTGAATATTACCTCTTGGGTCATTCTATCTAGTCTTTTACTTGTTTACAACTTCTCACTCAAATGTTCTGTTTCGTTTTGTTTTTTTGGTACTGGGGATCAAATTCAGGACCTTGAGCTTGCCAGGCAGGTGCTTGTGCCACTGAACTATATTCCCAGCCCTCACGCCAATGTTAAGAAACATAGCTTACACCATTTTCCATCCTTTAATTGCTTTATTCAAATATACATGTACAGACTGATTGGGTGGTAGAACAATGGAGATTAGGGTGGAGAAAATTGATTAATCCAATGTGCCATCATCTGTATAACTGAGTAACAAATGCAAAGATAACATTATGTAATACAGCATCCAGTGCCAATTCCCTACTCTCTTCTGTATTTTGTATTTCCTGCATTGCTTTTGTGTTATTCTGGTTTATATGTCTCCATTCTTTTGTCTTTAAAAGAAAAAAGAAAAGAAACAAATATACATATATAATGATTATCAAAATTGTTAGCCTGTACCCCCCAAAAACATTATCAGCCACAGTGTAGTGGTTATGAATGGTTTGTTTTGTCTCTAGTCTTCAAAAACATTTCACAAGTTATTTAATTTGTTTTCCCTTTCCTCTTCCATGAGAGTTTTCACACATGTGTAATACTAGTTGTGTTGTTTTTTCGTTTTCTCAATTTTCCCCCTCTGATCTCTACATGATTTTTGAAATCGCATACACTAAGGCTTGGTTTCTGTGTGTAACGCTGTGTGTTTAACAAATAGTGATATGTTTCCAATTGCACCTTTTCCCCATCCTGAAAATTGTCCTGCACTTCACCTATTCAACCTCACCTTTAACAAATCCCCAGCAATCACTAATTCATTTATCATCTCTGTAGTTTTCTGTAATACCATATTGTCGAATCACACAATATGTATAGCTTTTTGAGAGTGGTTTCTTCTTGTGGAATTATAATTACATGTATCAATTGTATCAAATAATGGCTTTCGCGGTGGCATTTTTATATACACGTACCGTGTGCTGTGGCTTTATGTTCCATAGTACTTCCATAGCACCCTCTCTTACCCACCCCCTCCCTTCCCTTCTCTTCACCCTTTCCATTCCCTAAGAAGCCCCCTTCTACTTTCACCTCTTCTTTTCTTTTCCTAGGCTCCACATATGTGGAAACACATGTGATACTTTGATTTCTGAATGTGGCTGATTTTCCACATGCTAATCTTCGTGTGACTCCATTTTGGACAAGGGTGATCAGAGTACACAAAGAATGTTTCAAGTTTACAAACATATCACAGTAAAACATTGTCGTTAATCCCCCTCAGAATCCTCCCACTCCCTTATCCCATTTTTCTTGCAGTTTTCTGAAGCAGTCCTGAAAGGCCTCTTTCCTGTGTTTACGAGCTGGAATTGTGATAAAAATACGGTGACTGGCTGCTGAGAGCCAACCAGTGGAAAGGCGGGTGCCTAAAAACAGGCTGTGTGCTCATCCTCCTTATTCACTGGATCTGGCACAGTGAAATTTCTAGCTCCTCTCCAAAGTCAAAGTGATCATGAAAGAGCCAGGTGGGGTGGTACCCTCCTGTAATCCCAGCACTTGGGAGGCTGAGGCAGGAGGGTCACTATGAGTTTGAGGCCAGCCTGAGCTACATAGTGAGTTTAAAAACAGCCTAAATTACAGAGTGAGACCTGCCTCAAAAAGCAAAGCAAAACAAAACACAGATCGTGAAGGTAGGCATTATGAATTGCTTCAGGACATTCAGGAAGTCATAGGAGTACAACTAAAGACACTGCTTCGGAGACCACATTTTCTTTCTCCATTTCTCCGTTGATGGGCATGTGGGCAGATTCCATAACTTGGCTGTTGTAAACAGTGCCACAAACAATAGCTGAATCGTGTAGTTCTATTTTTAGTTTATTGAGGAACCTCCCTACTGTTTTCTATAGTTGTACAAATTTACATTTCTACCAGTGATGTGTAGTAATTCCTTTCCCCCTACATCTTCACTAGCATCAGTTTTTTTTTTTTCCCCTTGATAATAGTCATTTTTACTGGGTAAGATAGAATTTCAGTGTAATTTCGATTTGCATTTCTCTAGCAGCCAAAGATGTTGAACATTTTTTCATATATTGGTCATTTATATTTTTTCTTCTGAGAAATCGGACCTGGATTCTTTCAATTAGCAAAACATATTTACACTATGTCTTTGGGTGACTTGTTAATAATTTCATTACTTTTTCATACTAGGTAGGCTTCTGTTGTATGGATGCAAACTTTGTTTACTGATTCATCTATTGAAGGAAATCTTGGTAACTTTCAGTTTTTGAAGGTATAACTAAAACCACAGTAAACTTTCATGTGTTGGATTCTGTGAGTGGACATAGGTTGCCTGATCATGTGGGTACATGTGTAGGAATATGACTGATGGATTAGATGGTGACTTAATAAGGTAGAACTTTTTAGACAAAAATGAATTATAAATACACCCAAAGTACCAAACACTGTAACTTAGTCGCACAGTACACCATGATCACGTGGCCTACTGGGCACTCGTGAGAATACGTGGTACACATCACTAGATGGGAAACAGAAAACACAGTAAGAGGTATGGCTTCTACTAAATTTGTGACACTTTTGCACCATCATCAAGTAGAGAGGTTGTAAGCTGGATCACTATAAGATGGGGATGATTTACAATAGTTTTTTAATTTTGCATTTTACATTGGAACTATGATCCATTTGGAATTTTTATGGAAGGTCTGTATTTGGCTTCATTGTATTACACATAACAGTTGGTTCTATAAAACAACAGATAGTGCTGGAAAGGACTATCATTTTTAATTGGAATTATCTTTGCTTCTCTGCCTAAGATCAGTTAAATCCATGAAGGTCTATATCTGAAATCTCTACTTTGTTCTCTTCAGATTTGCCTCCTCTTCAGTCAGTACCATATTGTTTCAGCTATTGTATTTATAGCTTCAAACTAAGTCCTGAAATCAGGTAGTGTCACAATTCCAATTTTGCTTTTATTCATACTATGTTTGCTATTTTTTATCTTCAGCTCTTCATATGAACTCTAGAATCAGGCTCTCAGAATCTTAAAAATAGCTTTCTGGAATTTTGATTGGAATTTCATTATAGATCAAATGGGAATTAATTGGATCTTTCAAGTATTGAGTGTTCAACTCAATGAACATAAAATATCTGTCCAAGTCAAGTTAAACATGTAAATGTTGGATTTTGTTTAATTATTTTTAGAGCTAATAATATGATCATTTAAATTCCTCATCAGTAGAGTGTTCATATCATGGAATAACATTTATTGATTTTACAATGTTGAAATATGCTTGCACATCTGAAGTAAATTCACATAATAATATAACATATTGTTAAGGATTGTTAAGGATAACATATTGTTGAGGACTTTTGTTCCTGTGTCAATAAGAGAAAATAGTTTAATATTTTCTCTCATAATGTCCAAGCTCAGTTGCAGTATTAAGATAATGCTGGTTTTATAAAATACTTAGACTTCTTCCCTCTGAATCTATTTTCTGGAGAGGTTTAGGAGAATTGACATCATTTCTTCCTCAGGAAAACTATCTGGGCCCATTGCTTTCTTTTTGAAGGTTATTAGTTATTGATTCAATCCCTACCATAGGAATAAGACTAAAAAGCTTACTCATTTTGTCTTGGGTGAGTTTTGGTGATCAGTATCTTTTAAGTAACTGGTCTATTTTATGTAAGTCACCAATTTTTTGGCATAGTGTCATTTATAGTGTTTTCTATTATTAGTTTGATGCCCATGGGTCATTAGTGATGGCCACTATTTCGTTTCTAATATTGATAATTTGCATCTTCTTTTCATGGTTAGCCATTGCTAGAAGTCTGTGGCTTTTATTTATCCTTTCCAAGGAGCTCCTTTTGGTTTTACTGATTCTTCTCTATTCTTTTCCTGTTTTCAATTTCATTAGTTTCTGCTATAATTTTATTTTTTCTACTTTCTCTAGATCCCCAGCCTAATAAGGTAGAATGTAAGGCTTTATAGCATGTTCTTTTATCATATATGTGTTTGTTATTATAAATATCACCGTAGGGACTGCCTTTGCTGCAGACTCAAATGTTTTGATAAATTATATTTTCACATTTGATCAGTTTATTGTTGTATATCAAAATTATTTTAAATTTCTGTGTCCTTTTTGCCTTGATTTATGAGTTATTAAGAACTGTTTTGCCTAATTTACTGTTATTTGAAGATTGCATCTCTCTTCCTTATATTGAGTTTTTACTTTAATTTCATTCAATCGGAGAATAATTTTTTAAGCGTCCACCTTCATTCTGTCTGTAGTATTCTTCTTTTTCTATCTATATGCAAGTTTGTGACCTATATTATTTTTTATTTCCCTGAAAAACTTCTGGTAAAGTTTCGGACAAGTCAGGTTGCCAGAGCTCATTTTGTGCTGCTATTGCAGAGTACCACGGAATGGGCAGCTTCTAACGCTGAGAAGGCTAGGGGTTTGTGCTCTGGGAGCAGGGAAGTCCAAGAGCAAGGGTCTGCCAGCTGCTGAGAACCTTCTTGCCACACTCTCCCGTGGAAGGAGAAGAAAGAGTGCAAGAGAGATGGAGAAAACAGAGGAAGGGTGTAAATTCACCTCTGACATAAGGACTCAGCTCCAAGTAACAGCATGGGTCACATGACCTTAACACCTCTGAATGGCTCCATCTCCCATTTGGTAACAGTGACAATTAAATTTCAGTGTGATTTTGAAAGGGACACACGTTTTAACCAATATACAAGTCCTGTGTACTGCAGTCCCTCAGTTTTTGTTTGCATGTGTTTAGTTCTCCTTTATTTTTGAGGGAGAATGTCCGTGAATATGGTTTTAGGTTGGCGAGGGGTTTTCGTTTCAGTACTTTGAATATTTCAGCGCAGTCTTCTTTGCCCACATGCAATCTCATGAAAGTTCCTGCAAGTTTAGAACCTTGTGTTCTGTAGCTAACTCACTGTAGTGATGCGCGCGTCCGTGTGTGCGTGCGTGTGTCCCTGTGTATGTGCATGTGTGCGCATGTGTGTTTCTTATTTTGTCTGTATTTGAAGTTTTTCTTTTCCTGTGATTTTCCGTAGTCAGAATATGATATGTCAGATATGTAGATTTTTTTGGCTAATTATCTTTCTGGGTGTTCTGTGAGCTTCACGGATCCATTGTTTGGTGTTCGTCATACAATCTGGAAAGTTCTCAGCTGTAACTATTTTCGTATGTCTCCTGCTGTATTAACTTAGCACGCCTCCTGGTATTCTTATTTGTTATGCTACAACTTTTGAAGTTATTCTAAAATTTTTGTATGCTCCTTTTCTTTTTCTGTTTCCTTTTTTTCTTTTTTAATTTTCAGTTTAGGTCTCTGATGACTTATCTTCAAGAAGACAGATACTTTCCTCAGCTTTATGTAGTCTGAGCCCTGTAAGATATTCTTTGCTTCTGTTATAGTATTTTATATTTTTAGCATTTCTTTTCAGTTCTTTCCTAGGATATCCTTTTTTTAGAATCCTTCTGTTTACATTATCTGTCTAGTTTTGCATGAGGTCTACTTATTCCAAGTGAGATATTAACAAATTAATCATAGTTATTTTTAATTCCCAGTTTTGAATTCTGGTTTGATTCTGATGATTATTCTTGTTTCCTTAAGTGCTTTTTTGCATGTCTTGTTGTTTTTTGCTCAATGTTGGACACTGTGTACCATGTAATAGGAAGTGAGGCCTTTAGCCTGCTGAGTTATAAACTGATTAGTGTTGGGGCTGTATTTAACATTAACTGAAGATGCCAGAGGTTTCTAATTCCTCTAGTGCTCTTGTTTCTGTCTCTTCTCTGGACTTTAAACTTCTCTAAGTGTTCTACCTCAGAGAATGTCTGTGTCTTACAGCTCTCAGCTGTAATCTGTTGTTATTTTATAGTAGCCTGTACTTTTGGTGCTAAGGTACTGGAGAACAAAGGGTTCTGTAATTTTTCAGTTGAGTCTCAGTGTTTTAGTGGTCCTGCCTCTTGGAGCTGTGACTCTCATGTTTTTCTCATATAGATGCCTTGTTTTCTCCAACTTTATTCTTTCCTTAGATATTACTTTCCCAAACTATTTTGTTGAAGTTATACCTTTACTAACTGTTTTGTTTTTCTCATGTAGATAAGATAGGGACTCCAAAAGGAGTTTTAGCGGGAGAAAGATCCTCTCCTTGGTTGGAATAAGATAGGCCATAGCATTTCTTGGACTATAGCTCTTCATTATAGAGAAATCTCAGAGCATATTTCACAATGATTGATTCTCTCTTTTCAGAGCTATGAGGGACCTTGTTTAGATTTTCACCATAAAATCTGGTGGGATGCTTACAAACCTGGCCCATGAAAGCATGTGCTTGCCTTACCCCTATCAAGATTAATTAGCTTCTAATGCTCCTTCCTTACATACTGTCCACACTCAGTTTCAAGCTCTTTATCAAATAACTGTGCTGGTGTTCTCCTGGTTTATGGGCCCAGCACTCTCAATTCTAAGTAAGTGTATCAGTCAGGGTTTTACTAGAGAAACAGATATAACACAAGATGTACAAATATATATGAAATTACAAGATTGGCTTACAACGGTCAGCCAAAGAGTTGTATGGGGAAGTGTGCAGAGGGTATCTGCACACTGAAGACCGAATGAATCAGACCAGAGTCTGGAGTTCACTGCAGAGTTCTGTGAGAGTCTGAACTAGGAGACCGATGAGTCTGCAATGAAAGGCTGAAGGATCCAAGGCAGAAGCCGAAGAGTCTGCACTAGCAGTCAGAAGACAAAGTCCAAGCTGCAGGTGAAGACTGGGGCTCTTCCAAAAGGAATAGAAGTTCCTCTGTCCTTTCGCGTTTCTCTTTTATATCATCTAGGTGATGGGCCACCCTAGGGGGGCTCGTCTACATCCTAGGGTGTAGAATTGCTGAGCCAATTGCTGAGCCAAGTTTAGTTAAGCTTCTAAACTGTCAAGTTGACATAATCGATAAACCACTACAGTAAGTAGTGTATTTCTGGTTGGGTTTGCCTCTGCAGATGCAAGTGTGGTGTTTGCTTCTTTGGCCCTGGAAAAGTCGTTGATTTTTCAGCTTGCTCAGTTTTCTCTTCTTGGAAGGATGTGAATGAACACTGCTAAGCTCTTTGGACTTCTCCAGTTAAACCAGAAACCACTGTTTATCATGTTTAAAGTATGGTATATTTTACTGCATTGTAAGTCTTATAAGAGTAGAGGCAGAGAGGGTGTCAAATTCATTTTCAGATCTGTAGCACATAGGTGCCCAAAATCAAGGAAACAATAAATATGTAGTAGATGGACTACAGAATGGATGGATGGATGAATAGATGGATGGATGGATGGATGGATGGTTTGATGGATGGATGCATGAGGAATAAATGAAGAAATAGACTAAGTTAAATTCTACTATGGATTTATATTGTAGCAAAAAATGAAAAATAAGAATGGAGTGTAAATTTATTAATTGCATGGATACGCCTAGAAAACAAATTAAAATGGATGGGTAAGAATAATTAGAAGGGAGAGCCTTTTTAGGAGAATTGAGAGAAACTGAACAACCTTACTCTGTATTACTAGTCCAAAATCCTTCGTTTCTCAACAATTCTGAATCATTATTATTACTTTATTTTTGGTACCAGGAATTGAACTCAGGACCTTATGTTTGCCAGGCAGGTGCTTGTGCTGCTGAGCTATATCCCTAGCCCATGAATTATCTTTTTCTTTCATCCTTGCTATGTGAAGACAGATACTTCTCAACCCATTGAAAGCTAAAAATATGTCAGAAATACATTTACTACAACTAAACTACTGCATGTCAAAGCTTAGCATAGCTTCCAATAAACATGTTATTGTAGCTTATACCCAGGTGTCTCCTCCCCAAACCTCATGTGCTCATAGGGGGGCACTGGGGACATGATTTGGTCCTGAGTGTGTGGTACTGGATCATGGGTATGTGTGGTACTGGATTAGTCCATTGATTGGTTTAGCATAGCTCTGGGTGCTATTGATAGACTTGCTCATGAGGGATGACCCACCCTGGGCACAGATGGCACCAACCAACAGGCTTCTAGCCTGGATAGAATAGAAAGGGAAAGAGGAAGGAAGCTGGTCTGCTTCCCACCTGTGAGCTCCTTCTCATCTGCCATGGTTCTCTGCTGTGCTGCCCCGCATCAGGCCCTGCTGACTATGGCCTGAAACCTCAACAAACTGTGAGCTAAAAGTAACCTTTCCTCTTTAAATTGTTGCTGTGAGGTGTTTTATCCCGGCATTCAGAAAGTAACGTTGACACGTGCCAAGAACACTTACTTACCCCCTAGCTGGGAACTGTGAGAGAATATCATAATACGTGTTACTATCCCAGGGAAAGACCAAGTTAAAAATTCCAAGTATGATTTCTACTGAATGCATACCACTTTCATGCCTTTATAGAACTGACATCATATGTTGAAATGTTGTGCATAAAGGTTGTATATTCCTTTTGGCTAAAATTAAATGGCACTAAAACACAATTCAAATGAATTCAAAATAAGGAATAGTACTGTTTTTTCCTTGCAAGTGAAGGAAAGGAAGTAAATTATAATGCCAGGTGGTTCCCAAGTGTATAGGAATACCAAGACATTTATACTCTCCTGCTGAGAATTTAAATTACATGAATTTTAAAATTAATTATGCAATATTTACCCACACTTCAAAAGTGTGTAACTTGTAATGCCATTATTTTGTTTCTAAAAATTGTATTTTAAAGTAATATAGGATTCATTTACGCATGATTGCTAGTATACTTTTAGTTCCTCGCGATATTACAGAAATTAAGGCACGTGATAAGAGAGCAGATCAAACAAACAGACATCAAAAAATCAGCCAAACCAAAATAGTTTCCCTTACATGGAGTTTAAAACATTCACTGGGAGAGATTATTAATAAATAAAAACGGGTAAAACATGGAGAACATGATAGTGAGGAGTATATGAGAACTGAGGCAAAATGAAAGATACGTAGAGCATGAATTCTGTGTTATGCAGGGTAGTAAGGGATGGTGTCTCTCATGTGGTACCTTTGACTTGAGTCTGGGCAAAGGAAGTGGAATGTCTGCTCTCTGGAGGAAGAGTGTGGCTTCTGTGCCGAGAAGACAGCAAATTAAAAGTTCTAGGGCTTGTGCATGCTTGGTGAGGTGGAGGCGCAGTAGGCAGGTCTTTGTGCTAGAGCAGGGTATGTGAAGAGGAGCAGAGTATGGGAAGGAGACAGAGAAGTAACTGGTGGCCAGTTTGCAAAGGGTCTCATAAGCAAAGGAATACAAGCCCCACTCTAAGAAATGTGAAAAATTACTGAAGAGTTTTGGAAGCAACATGATCTGATATACATTTTTGAAAAAATCCTTTTAACAAAGATCAGGGCATGTATAAGAACAATTTTGAATGTTACTGTAGTGATTCAGCCAAGAGAAAGTGCGAACTTGGCCTGGGCACCTGGTGCTGATGGACGTGGTGAGCTGATAATTGGGCAGAAATAGTCAAAAGGTAGAATCATCAGAATGTGCTTGTGAACTGCATGTGGTAAACAGAAGAAAGGCAGGTATCAAGGATCTAAGCTTTTTGGTCTGAGCAGAGGAAGGAAAAGCACTGAATTTAAATAAGATTGTAAAGACTGAGAAGAGAGGATTTGAAGCGAAATTCAACAATTGAGTTTTGACACCATGACCTTGAGATGCTTATTCAGTACTCAAGTGGGGATGGCACAAAGGCTGTTGAAAATATAAGAAGAGGGTCCGGGGGAGAAGTCAATGTGAAGATGTGTGCTGTACGTGGGGTTTTCATGCTCATAAGACTGTGTCTCCCAATGAAAATGTTAAAAATTTGAATACCCAAAACTAGAGCATAGCTGGTATGTAGTAGGGCATTGTGCTCAAAGATAGGAGTATAACCACTCTTCGGATATGTGATGCTCTGGCCTCTCAAGCAGGGGCAAATACATAAGGTGTTATGGTCAGAGACTGCACCCATTAAACGTTTTTTATCGTTATTATCTATCACAGTATCTGCTCAATTTGTAATTCTAGAAATAGACTATCCATTCTGTATATGTTATTAAAAGGATCTTACAAAAGTATGTGCTTAGAAAGGCTAGATAATTTTAATCTTTTAAAAGCAGCTGACAGATTCAGCACCAAAACAGAAATTTGGGGGGATGTGTGTTAGTCATTTTTAATAGGTCATAAATGTGTCTTCCTCATGGATTCTGAAACTGCTTTGTATTGTTATTGTTATGCAGTGATCATAACTTCCATTGTGGTTCTTAAAATTAAACTCAATTTGGGAATAAAATGTGTTAGTTTTGAAACAGCAAGCAAACATATTTTAATATGCTCTGTTTAATAAATTTAACAACTGTAGTTTAGTAAACTAGGTTTGATGAAGTCAGCCCCAGACAGTTCATCTGTAGGACATATTGTGTGTTCAGATCTAGGTATTCCTACAAGTCATTTGTTTTCATATTACTGTGATTTCTAAAACACACATGCATCAACATACACACAGAGACATGTTTAAAAACTGGTAAGTTACCTGTACTTATGCAAACTGAGATTTTCTTTGAAGGACACTGCCTTATAAAGATCATTTAAATAGTTGTGCACATCAGTTTGATGGCCTATACTTTCCACCCAGTTGAAGTATTTATTTCCACGAAATTACAGAATAAAGTATATTCTATCTGGTTTTGTTTTGAAATGGAATTACTGACTGTCAATAGCCACAGCTATAACTGCAAAATTAACCATATACTTTGTTTAATTTTCCTCCATTAAGGAATAGTGATGTTAAAAAGAGATATTATTACAGATACTATGAGAAGACTATGTTGTTTATTCTTAACGAATGACAATTGATTTTTCAAACCAAATCCATTCAGGGCATTCTTTCACATAGAACTTTTATTGGCTAAAACTCAATACTCTGTGCCCTTGTTTGGAAAAAAAGTGTTATTTATATTAATTAACTATTGATTTCTCGGTGTTGATTTAAAACGTGCATATTTTACAATGAATTTTTGAAAACATATAAATAGATGGTCGCATAAATCCAGTTCCCATGTATTTGGAATAAGCATTACATTTAATCTGTGCAGGTAAAACTCCATACTATAGCAACCTTTGATCATTGTGAGGATGGATTTGTAAGCAACAGAAATTAAAATCTGCTCTTACGTTTCACTTTTACATTTTTATTTATTATTGACATATTAGGAACTGACCAAGAGCAAAATGCTTGATAAATAATAAATTTCCCTTTGACACAGGAGGTGAAATAATGATAGCACCTTTATTCCTACAACTGCCAGCTTGTGTTTGACAGTTAAGACTACTTTGATGATTGCTACATTTATGAATGCCACCTCTTAAGGGTCAGAAAAATTAAACACCTTAGTCATACTGTGCCCACTAGAACCCAGCTAGCACTAGAAGCCAAGCACCATGACTTGTAGTTGAGCGTGTTCGTCCTGATATGCACATGTGCACGTGCTGCAGAGTGTATTCTGTCTGATGTAAGCAACACGTGATGGAGACGCTCCCTGTCTATTACAAAGTTAACTGGATGCTGCCACCTGCTTCCAGCTCATTCATCCAGATTAACTAATGGAAATTTTGAGAGCATATGCTGATTTCAGATGGAGTGTTCTTTCAACTATAATTCCTCACCGACTTGGCTCTTGTAATTCTTGTAGTTTCTTTGCTGTGTACCTGGATGAACTCGGCGTGATTTTTCTCTCATCAAAATATTACATTGTACCTATATCAAATAAACGTAACAGAACCATATTAAAATCCAGCTCATTTTGTACAATGAAGGAACTACCAGCCGTGCTGTGGGATATCTAACTCTAGGGAATGGACTTGCTAATACTATATAGGTTGTACAATATAATTCTTAAAGGAGGTTTTTATACCAGTGTTACCTAGGTGGTTTTTAAATATCAACATTGTTTTTACTTCAAAAAATTTTCTAAGTTTTTATAGTTGATTCAGGTAAGTAGGTGAATCTAATCATTGTATGGGACAAGCATCCTTAATTTATGATCACGAGTTACTCTCAGTGCTAACTGCTTTTTTAATATTATCTTTTAATTCCTCCCTAATAATTTTTAATTCTTCCCTAATAATTTTTCTTTACTCTGACTACTGCTTGAATGTCATCTGTTCCCATCCCTCCACAACATGGTCAGGTTCTGTCTGTCCTCATATGAGTCCTTCCTACACCCTCCTGAGCCAGGGGGGTTTGTATGGTATCTGCTCCTTGTGTTTTGGTTTGTTAAACTTCAGTATGCAGAATATGTTGTCTTTGGAAATCTTTTTCCATGCTTATGAGACACCTCTTTCAGGCTTTGTTCTTTGCTGCCTAGGAAAAAATACAGGAGTATTTAGTTACTTTTTCATGCACAGGACAAAATACCTGACACCTACGAGTTAAAGGAGGAAAGGTTTATTTTAGCACACAGTTTGTAGAGGTTTCACTTCATAGTCAACTGGCTCTGAGGCAAGATGGCGAGGCCGAGGGACACTGCGGAGAACAAACAGGAGATGGCAGAGCGGGCAGGAAGCAGCAAGCAACAGCAAGACTTCCTTTCCCTTTTATCCCATCCAAGCTACCATTGTGGGTGGTGCCACCCACACCCAGGGTGGGCATTCCCATTGTACATATCCAGAACGGTGATAAAACAGTTTGTGGGGCAACCACTACCACACACCATTAATCCCATTATCACATACCCAGATCCAGCCATCTCTGAAAAACCTTACCTGTGAACACGTGAGACTTTGGGGGAATGTCCAGATAGAAGCCATAACACATCTTCAGGTCCATCCATTTTCCTGGAAAATACCCAGATTTTCCAGGCTGAATAATACTCTACTGGGGGTCTACACCACATAATCCTTTTCCATTCATCCGTTGGTGGCCATCTAGCTTGTTTCCACAATTTAGCCACTGCAGATACTGCTGCTGTGAGCCGGGATAGGCATGTATCACTATTACATAGAATTGAGTTAGAAGTGTTTAATATTACTGGGAAGCCTAGACCTACACTAGCTACTAGACTCCCTCTGGGCTTGTGAACTAGATTAAGTGCTACTGAATGTGTTGCTTCATATCAACCTCACCATCCTTGACATCTTTCGAGTGCTTTCATGTGCCGATCACTGTTTTACATGCACTGTCCATATTACCTCCACTGGTCCTCACCATAAGCCTTGAGACCAGTACTTTTATTAGCTTTATCGCATAGAAAAGGGTATGGAGGCCAGGAAATGGAGTCTTTTCCCTAATTCGTACAGCTAACAAGTGAGGTATCTGGGATGCACACTTCCACAGTGGAATGGTATAAGTTCTATACTTTGCTGTTTTGTTTAGAAAAAAAGTATTTATTTCTATTCATTACATAATTATTCTCTCAGTGTTTATTTAAATTATGATTCTGCATTATTTCTTTTTTTTTTGGGCGGTACTGGGGATTGAACTCAGGACCTTGTGCTTGCCAGGCAGGCGCTTATGCCACTGAGCTATATCCCCAGCCCTATTCTGCATTATTTCTCCCAAGCAGAATCTATTTTATTGTGTCCGTGTTCCATCACCTTCATTGTTCACTTCAATATCCTGATGGATTGTTGCTAAAAACCAAGCGGCACTTGATTTTCCTCCGTGGAAATATGTTTAAAAGCAGATGAGCCTAGATATTTAACTAACTCCTACTATTGAGAAAATAGACTTATTTAAGAAATTCCTAAATATAGTAACGGTCTATTTCCATTTAGTTTTGTTGGAGAATAAAATGTTCTTCGTGTGTGTTTTTTCCACATGACTAATCATACCTTTTCAAATGCCAGTTCTAAATATATATATATATATATATATATATATATATATATAATATTTTGATGGATTTCTGAAATGACCACTTTGTCTTCTTAAGTAATAAATCCAACAGAATCTTTCCTTTCTGACTCAGAGTCATCTTGATGAATGCCTGTTATTTTAGTATTAAGCAACTTACCTTTGTCTACTCCTTGGCATTTCATTTTCCTGGATAAATCATCCACCGTTATTTTTCTTTATGTAGTTTTCCTTCTAAAACACCTCTCTCTATACAATAATTATATTTATACTTCCTGTTGGTATGAAATAATCAATTGCATCCTCTATGTACATAAAATAAAAGTAAGTAGCATGTGACAGGAATAGAAGGAGAAGATTTTGTGAGAGTTATTTTCTTATGTTTTAACTCTAAAACACTTTTCTATCATTTCAAAATTACCAACAATATTTTGGAGGCACTGAGGCTGCTGAGTACTGGATGTCTGGATAGAAGAATGTTACTTGGTTCTGAAATTACATCATAGATTCAGGGCACTTCACACTGAAGAACTCAGTCCTCTTTTATAACATGCTTTTCACCCTGCTAACATTGTGAAGTAGTTGTGGTCAAAAGCAAATGATGCTCTGAACAATTCTCTTTGCTTTTAAAGGATGTTGGTGATTCCATTGCTTCTGGTTTGAGGTGAAGCAACAGTCTTACCAAAGCTGTACGAGGGTATTCACATGACAGCATTTGTTTGGAGATGGACTTTTATATTTGCTTGAATATCCAAATGAAAAATAAACTAGAATTTTTGCTAGGCTTGCTGTTGAACTTTAGTTGTGTGGGTGAAGTGAATTAATTAGTGATTATGTTGCTGAGAAGCATAGTGTTGCCGAGCCATCTGGTGTGGCGTTATTGGGAGGGTGATCTTACTGGATTCCTCATTAAATTCCTTCAGTGTTCTGAAGCTGTCATTGGTCTTCCAGGTTTTTGTTAAATTAGGGTGAGTGTGAGATGTAGAAGCAGTAGGATCCCAAAGTGTGACTCCATTCTTACCACTAACAAAAGCCAAATCAACCATGAAAGCATGACACTAAGGTCCCTTTCTGACATTTACTCCATTAATATCATTATTATTTTTTTCCGCTCCAAAATATCTACAGTATCCTCAGTTCAAACACAGAAATTTTTTGAGGAAAAACTAATATGAGCATCAACATTGTTTTGGAGGAGCTGAACAAGTTGCTCATAATCGTGACACAAAAGAATTAGTTTGATATTTTTACATTCAGTACTATTTTTCATGTTCTTGGTGGGGCATTTACTCATAAATTCTTTCATTAAGCAATATTCACTCAGTAGCTACTTTTTTATTGAGTAAAGTGTCAAGAGTATAGGGTTTTTAGTGAGGAATGAAGAGTATAGGCTTAAATAAAACATTAAAAAACATTTCAACTTCCTGATTTTTCACTTATTCTGCCCTGTAGCTATGTCTTCTGAAGATTTTTTTTAATGGAACCCATAACATCTGTAATCTCAATTGCTCTAGGTTGTTCTTTGACCAGGGACTTTGAATCATTTTATAGGCTTTGTTTTAAGGCCAGTCTTCTTAAATATTATGTCAAATGGTTTGCCTTTACTTGACATATGAAAGTATGTGTGGCTTAGAAACTAAATTTAAATACTATAAAAATATATCCCTGTCAATAAGACTCTCTTGAGTTAAAGACAAGATTGAAAATTATCAAAAAAAAATTTCTCTATCTTACAATTACAGAATTTTTGTATCTTTTGGAGGGAGAGAAAAAGAATAACAGAATCAAGTCAAACAAAACATAAGAGTATTTGCCTCAGAAATGGAAGTAGATATTACTAGGCTGTTCACTCTTTTTTTTCATCAGCAAGTTTTTGTGACACATAACGAAGAACTTGCAAGCATACTCCTGTACCCTGCAGGTATGTGAGTTATAACAGAGTTAGTATCTAAGGAGATACAGACCATCAAAAGCATTCAGATACACATTAGTATCTAATTTTTTTTCCAGCCTCACAGTTTCACTACATTTTTCTGGTCCTCATTAGAACTTTAGCACCCAAATGGCTTTTTGTTGTTGTAGTTTGTTTTATTTTAGTTGCATTCTTTCCTATGCTTTGAGTCCAGAAACTCTTTATTAGCTTTCTGGGCAACTCAGTTTCCCATTTGTTTACCTGGAATCTGGAATCTTCCTCATGTGACTTAGCTTTCTACTCTTGCTGGTAACAGTACTGATACTATTTTCCCAGACCATAGGCTCTGGGACTAAAATGAATATGTATGACTATAAGAAGACATGTGAACCACTTGACTGGAAAACCTGCAGTGGAGATCTGGCTGCTCTGCCCAGTGCTCCTTGACAGCGTGTTCCAGGGGCTCAGAACTTGGCCAAGGCTGTAACACCTGCCCATTGTTATTACCAAGGTATCCTCAGAGATCCTTCAGCAATTTTGATTCTATACTCGATAGAAATATAATGAAGGGGATATGGAAATGACTGGTGTGATTTAGAACTGTTGGCTTCCCTCAGTACACTTAGTTGAAGGCATATGTATGGATGTGACTCACCCAAAAGCATTTTAGAGAAGAGTAAAACTCATTCAGTATTCATAGGATAATGAAGCACAATAACTATATATTGAGTAGGTACTACACACAAGGCAGCATTTCAACTTCATCACATATATTCTTATGTAATTCACACACAAGTCCTGCAAATGTGTTTACTGCCTTTATTAATAGATGAGGAGGCATAGAAAATTTGATAACAAAAGATAGTGGGTGTTTCTAAAGTGTTTGTTCCTCCCACAACATCACAGTAGCTTGTGTTTTTGCAAAAATATATAGTTATGCTTTTGAAAGCAGTATGTGCTTTTATAGGCCTTGACTTTGAACTGAAAAAAAAAAATATATATATATATATATGTAATGTAAGTAATGGACTTGATTGGGATTGTGGGCAAAAAGGCATATTTAATAACAGTCTTCCAGAGATGTGGAAGAGAGGATGGTTGTCAGTTATTCTTTATTATCAGCATGATGAGAGATTGGAAATATTTGAAAAACAGTATCAAGAAGCACCATCATAAGCCATGACAGATAAAAATTGAACAATTATTAGCCAACATAGGTGCTAGAAAGAGAAGCGAGGAAGAATTCTTATGCTTGGCTACATAATCACAAGCAATTTAGTGAGCAATTCTTGTTGAGGTATAAGAGCATCTCATGATTGATGGCTGGAGATATACACAGAGAACCACATAGTCCTGGAACTGTTGTGATTCCTAGAGTTAAGGAAACATTTCAGCTACTCTGTAAGAAACACAAATATATCTGTAAATGAACGGCATATAAAGATATTTAAACAGATAAATAAATATTATTTGTGATATATATATATATATATATATATATATTTTATGGTGGACTAGAAAACTCTTCTGCTAATTCCATATTTCTAGACTTCAAGTTAGCAAGCATCATGTTGGCTCTGCTTAAAGTTGGTAATAACTTTATTGACCAAAATTTATTAGTGCTTTTGTTGGAAGAAATTATTGCCCATTATGTAGAGTATGAGTATTGCAGTATTGTACTCTGAACGTAGTTGTTAAATAAACTTCTGGATAGTCCATTTCTAGGTCCTGTCCATAATAGTAGAAGCCATCCTGTACAATCACAGGACTCTATGCTCACAGTGCAGTACAGATGGTCCTACCTTAACATTCATTTCCTGATAACATCATAGAACAGCGATCCATTATGTTAGAAAAATTGCCGATAGTGTTAGATATTCATGATGGCAAGAAATGAAGTGAAGCCAGTGAAACACTTAAAAATTTCAAATGCCACTGGGGATACAGCTCCGTGGAATAAGCACCTGCCTGGCAAGTGCAAGGTCCTGAGTTTGATCCCTGGTACTGTCAAAAAATAAATTAATTAATTAAAAATTTAAAATTAAAGAAAAATTTCAAATGCCAAACAGAATTGTTTGTGAGAGAATAACGCAAAACAAACACATATCTCTTCTATAAAAAAGGGAGCCAGATTCTGAAGACTGAGTGGCATCCTCTTTCTCAGTGTTCCTTAACTTTGTCTTCTCATGGGCTGGTGGGCATGGGATGAGGCTGGTCATTGTATAGTCACTGCGAATTAACAGATCTATCTTAGTACCATTTGTGAAAGAGCTAAAAAAAAGTTCTAAAGGCGGGTACAGACATTAAGAATTTGGGTGCAAGATTGTGGTCAAAAAGAACCAGACAATATCACAGTATTGTAAGTCAACAAAAGAAATTTTAAAGCTCTTGTGTGTTCTTTTTTCCCCTTTGTTTTCTGAAACAGTGGAGGCGCTGCATTTGGGAACATTAATGGCTGCCCACGGCTACTTCTTTCCCATCTCGGATCACGTTCTCACACTCAAGGATGATGGCACTTTTTACCGATTTCAAGTAAGTGGAAATGAAAGTATTCTTTAACAGAAAACTAGATGCAAACTTCTTGGTTATTCTTTTTAATAAAATTTTTGGAAACATTGACTGGGCTAACTAGAAACTAGTATCTAACTTAAAAAGTAAATATAATAAACAGAGAAATATTGGTGTGTTCAGTGAAATTGCTTTATGAAAGCCAAACTATGTAATGATTGAAGTTGCTTTTTATATAGAAAGCCTGAAAAAATTCAAAAAGTGACTTAGTAGAATTCAGGAAGTGAGCCTCCATCAACAAGTCTCCATCTAGCTAGAAGGCAGAAGTTGAGAGATGAAATTAACTCTCTGGTCTCTGCCTGGGACCCAAAGCCATCCTTCCTCCTAGAATACTGTCATGGAAATGCTGGAAGGTACAAGGCAGAATTTAGCTAAGTGTAAAAATCCCACATTTGTCCATGCCTGAGGCTTCCCTGTAGCTCTGTGAAGACTGCTATGCCCAGCACTTTGTGTGTATACTGACCAGGGCAGGAGGACACCTCAGATAATGTGTGAACTGGGAGGCGTCACTGCAGCTCATGTCCTCTGAGGTAATGAATGGCTGCAGAGTAATCTCAGTCATTGTGGATGAAGTGCACATTTGAATTCACAGTGATTTACCCAAGTGTATTCTGTATTTCAATGGATGTGATATGTTCATAACTGATTGGGGAATTTAGTCTATAAAATTAAGGGACATAGACTCCTTGAACTAAACTTCTGATGCCAAAGGCATTTTCTGGATAATTCTCCTGATTGCCTAACTTTCACAGACTAGAATATTTTTCTCACTTATTCTGAATGTTATTAAATGCTCTATGAAATGACTGAATAATAATTTGAATCACTAAAATTTGCTTGGGAAAGTTATAACAAAGAGGAAATGTACTTCAAAATTGTTTTCAAGGATATTTGACTTCCTAACACAGTCTGACTGTCACTTTCATTGGACAATTTTACCCCAGGGCAAACAATCATGGGATACTTTTGTATTGAATTTATTGAAGTTAAAGCAGTCTCCAAAACTGCGATAATATTCAAGTACAGCATTTTAGTTAAAAACATTTAGTTCAAAAAACTTTTAAAATAGTACATCTTTATTCTTTATATGGCTGTCCTTAACGTAGAAGTAGCTTGAAACAGTTTATTATTCAGTTAAAGTAACATACATTCCTAAGGTTTAACATTTTCATACAGAAGAAGTATTTGTGGTTAGCAAATATATTGTTGATAAGTAGGCATACATAAACTACTTAAGTTTTAGAGGTTCTTATTTATTATTGAAAGATTACATTTTCTATATAATCTTTATTTTATGAAAAAAGTCTCAAAGAAATTAGAAATAAGCTTCAGAACTACCACAATTCTCATAAATTCTGGAGGGAAGGCTATTGCATGTCTATGAAAATAAAGAATTGTATTCATCTTCACAATCAGTATTTTTAGTAAGGCCATCCATGTGTTAAAGAACCTACAGGGGAAATGTTTTACGGTGCTCTATAGATGTGGCCCCTGTCTAAATGAGGAGGGCTTCAACTAGCAAGTACTCCTTCCTCCCCAGACTGAAATCAGTGGGTAGATGCAGTTTATATGTTTTGATCAGGCTCATGAGTCCAAGCTGAGCAAAACGAGGAATGGGCACCTGTGTGGTCATAGAAGGAAGCTATTTGAAAGAACTTTAGAACAAATCAAGGCAGTGGGTACAATGATCTAGAAATTAAATAGCTATAAGGTATTAGCAGCAGATTGCCAATTTTAATGCACTCACACATGATATATACTATACATTATATGTATAAGTATACTATGATCACACTATTAATATTATATTGTTAATATTCCATAATTTTGCAATGCATTAACATTTACAAGAGCATCTAAATATGACATATTTGTAAATCTATTGGACTTCTAAAATGAAAGGTGTTCTTAAGAAATCAAAACCAGAAAAGTCAGGGTTACTTGAATTTCTACTATAATACCTACCATGATATTAATCAACCTATACTTGAGCAGCTTTAACAATAGGAGATACATTTTTATTAAAGGTGTTCACTTGCACGTTTATGTTGGTACCAGGCAGCAGAGAGGCCTTCATTACAGTGAAATGAAATTCAACTCCTCAGAAGGACTTTTAAAATTATGAATTAAAACAGGAAAACTTACCACATCATGTTTGCAATCCCTCTACTGAATGAATGAGATTGCAGCTATCATTGGGAATCTAAAGAGGCTTCAGGGCAGGAGTTTGAGACCAACAGGATTCTTTATCTCCTTGAGATCCCACAGTACAATTGTCTCTGATGGTTAGTAGATGATTTAACCCCTTGAGTTTTGCGTTCAGTATATACTTGCAGTTGTCCAGTCACCCTTTGCTAATTGGAATTGAGTTTGCACGGGATTCTCCAGGCAGGTATCTTTCATGACTCTTCCCATTGATACGTATGCCAAAAAAAGGACAGAAGGAAATGGCTGGGGAGTCTCTGATAAATTTTATGGTAACTAAGGAAACCAAAAGTGAACAACAGAGACCGTGGTGCATTAAATATCTAGAACTGTAAAATTATGCCTCTAATTTTAGACACACACAAGAGCTTTTCTCTCATCTGTTACTTTAAGTGAAAAACATTTTCCTCTAGGGGAAACATCTTTCCATATTAGTGAAAAATGTTGACCCTATGGCATTGCTGCATAATGTCACATGACAAAATGTTTCATCCTTTATTTTTATAGCCATGAAATTTTTACTAAAGCAAATGGTAAAAAATAAAGATGAGTTTCAAGAACACAGCTGAGAATATTTCTAATCATTCTGGAGGGAAAAGTACATGCCCCACCAGTCTGACTGAAATAGGTATTCTAAAGTCAGATAAATAGATCTGCACCCAAAATAAAGAAGTGACCCAAAAAGATTAATGCACTCCTGAAGTAGCTCAAAGCCAGTGCCTCCCATGAAAGCTTTTAGTTACTTTATCTGCCTTGGGCTTCCTATAATCCTGACCCAATTTCATTTCTAAGGAATAAATCTTCAAAGCTACGTCTCCCACAGAGTCAAGTGGGATTGGGTTGATGAACATGGTCCATATAGTCTTACTATCCCCATTAGTGATTCAGCCTTTTTTTCTTCCAAAATTCCTGCTGTGATTTTGTTCCTGTGTGCACAAAAGTAGTATTAATAGCCTTCTTTATTATTATGCTGCAGTAATTTCCAAGAAAGTTTGGAAGGTAGTTAAGGGTTTGCTCTCCCAGGGATTCAGGCAGTTCTCCCTAATTTCCATTTCCCCTTCTTGGGAATCACCTTTCTAGAGAAGAGAGCTATCAGGTAGTCGGACATTACCGCAAAAATGCTCACTGCGCATGGATTGTTCATATATTTAATGAGCCCATAGAACAAATCCCACGGCACTAATGTCTGCAGTCATTGTGCCACTGAGTCTTGGAGTCGTCAGCTTTTCAAGAGTAGGGTTTGGTAAGCGCCGAGGAAGGCAGTTTTCATGTTTCCCCACGGTCGGGAGTCAAGCAGGTCTGGTGAGCAGGGCTAGAGACATTCCTTCAGATAACAGAAAATCTTGATGGTAATAATGGATTTTTCTTGTTCAGACATTTTCTTCATACTTTAATCAATCAGTTTTTAGAATTTTGCAAAATCAGAACTCTCCCTGTTGTTGACCCCATCCGTCAGCTGTGATGATAGTAGTCCTTTGCTCAGTTTCAAACCTGAGAGCAATACCTGACTTTATGAAGGAAGGCTTTCAAAACCTCGAGACCATCATGGTAAGTGAAACAAATCAGGCACACAAGCTTAACTATCACATGCTTTCTCGTATATGAGAAACCTAAATTACAAACAGCAAAATAAAAGGTAAGAGGAAGAAGGGAGACAGATCCTTCCCAAATGGAAAGAGGATCAAGAGATGGAGGGGAAGGGAGGGAAGAAGGAAAAAGGAAGGAAAAAGAGTTACCATGTGTTATGTTCACCTGTGTTGTGTTTTGTAGGCAAGATCCGCACAAGGAATGTAAACATTCTATACTGCAAACGTGTACTAATATAAAATTTAAAGGAAAGGTGAAAAGTTGCTTTAACCTGGGTGGATAATTTTGAGAGCTCCATTATATGCTTAATGGAGGCAGCAAGAGATTGCTCCATTTGCAAAAAATTTTGGTCACTTGAGCTTTTTGAATCTATCCCAGGCAGTGCTGAAGTACAGTGATATATAGAAAACCAGTGAATTAAATCTAAACATATTTCATCTGGAGTCTTGCTGAGTAATACTCTGCTTTTTGATCTCTCTATGGATAAAATTTTTGTTTGAGAAATGCAATTAGATGTTTTACTTTTATGCTCACTGGTATGAAATTGCACCAAATGTATGACATTTTAAATATCTGCTGTTAATTAGCCAGCAAAGTAATTATAGATCAAAACACACCTTATACAGGGGCTGGGGATATAGCTCAGTGGAATAAGCACCTGCCTAGCAAGCGCAGGGTCCTGAGTTTGATCCTCAGTACTGCCAAAAAAAAAAAAAAAACCACACACTTTATAGTGTCTCTCTCGTAATTTACTCTGAAAGTGCATATCATTAGCAAATTGTTCAAGACAATTATTGAAGATAAAAAATTCATAAAGCAGAACTATTAAATTCATATGTGTCTAACTTGGCTTATCTCCTTTTTTTCCTCAGACACCTTATTTTTGGCCATCAAACTGTTGGGAGCCAGAAAACACAGATTATGGTCAGTGCATTATCTTACCCTTTTAGTATTGACTACAGATAAGTCTGGGTGAATGTGTATATGCATTTTATTACTTTTGTCATTAAGAGAGGAACCACAATTCTCAATAGGGGATTAATATTTCTAAAACTGAATTTATGAATGGCCTTGTTTGGCTTGTGTTGGTGGCAACATTTTCCATGGTATAGTGCTCTCTGCAAGTACTAAAGAAAAACTCCTTGAGTCAAAGAGCTATAAACTAGCTTTGAAAGAGTATTATTTTTTTTTCACAGTGCTCTGAATTACTAGAAAGAATACCAATAGGTCCCACGGAGCCAGAGCTCAGGCTCAGCTCTCCCACTCTGCTACATGACTTTTCAAGAAATTTGATTTCTTCAGGGTCCACCTTTTCTCATTGTTATGTGAGACTGACCGTATGAAGCGAAGTTGATAATAAGTATGGAGGTGGCAACTGCAAGGCAAAACAAAGGTGCAACGGCAAGTTTAATCCTAATAAATCAAGTTATATGAATTTAGAATACTTGGTTCAACATCTGTGATTTCAGTTAAGCTCTTCAAGGAAAAAATGTGCTCCTCATAAGTACATCTTCCTAAAGGCATCAGTTTTCAGAAACAAGATGTCATGGTTTTTGAGCATCACTTCTACAGATACTGTCTGAGAATTGTTCCTATTCCAATCATTGTAGTAAATGCAACGTAACAACAGAGGTGACTGATTTCATCTGCACACCTGGGCCATGTTGAGAAGTAAATGTTGGGAAATAAGAAGAGACTGTTCAGATGGGAAGGGGAAAAGGAAGAAAGGGGAAAGAAAAAACAAGAAAAGTGCAAGCAAAGCTTTTGTAAATAAGGAGGGGAAGAGCGGTTGAAGGGAGAGGAGGGGAATGGGAAAAAATCAATATATACCACGTAGAGGTACAGATTCCCTGTGATCAATGTGACCATTATGTATCCCTAAATTTTTCATAAATACGTTAGAATGGTCACAACAAAAGCTCATACTTTATGACTTTATAGTAGATTGATGCGTCAGTGGCGAGCTGGAGAAACATCCTAGCTTATACAGCAAGACATTTATAGGAGACACCGTAAAGTGGATTAGCCCACCATGATTAACATCACTCGATTGCACACTGACTCTCACTGGTGTTCATTTCAGAGTGGCTCATCTTCTAAACTTTCCCCCCAAATCTGGAATGCCTGTATATTTGTGAACTAAATGTAGACAGATTCCGTAATTTTTTATTTGTTTTCCTCCAGAAGAAAGATCTTTTGTCTGCATCTATGTTGCATGGATTATACACAAATGGCCAATAAAATACCCACAAAAACGTGACAGGAGAGAAATAAGAAGAGAAATGAAGATGATTCAGACATTATAACTCCCCTGCAGGCAGCGGTGTTTCATCTTCTTTGGTTCTCTTGTTTAGTTGTAAATACATTACAGCAGCAATTTGATCATCCGATTTTAGATTTCCCACTGTCATTTGGTTAAAATATACTTGTTATGAAACATAGTCCCCTTTTCAAGGGGATACTGTTGGTGTTAGGTACTTGGGCTGTGAATTCTACAGCATGGTGACTACTCAGGCTGTATTTTCTAAGACAATTTTGGAGCAAAGAGGTGCTTGCTGCCTAAGGTATGTTTAAGGAACAATTTTTCTACAGCTTGTTAGCATCCCAGTTTCTGCCTCTGTCCCTAACATGAATTTATGAGATAGGTTCTATTGTACATAAACTTCTACAGATCAGTTTATATGGAAAAATACTTTTCGACGGTTACTTCAGTCTCACAGCAAAATGTAATACATTGATTATGCTCAGTGTCTAAGACAAGCCAATATGGATGAAAGATTTTACATATCCATAGTCTCTGTTTTTGAGAATCAAGTAGGGTGAGATTTCCAATAGTTTTTGTACAGCAACAAAATTCATTCCAACACATGCCAGTTTAAATGGAGTCAGGAATGAGCTTCTCCGGGTGTATCTGCATCATTAAGAATGACCCAGCATAAAGGGCTGTAGTGAGGACAGGAAGCCAAAGAGCACGAAAGTTCAGGAGAACCTTGGTGAGAAGTAGAGGCTGTATCAGTGACGGCAAAGGCCAGAGACAAGATTGTCAGTGGTGTCTGTCAGCATACATATTGCACGTTGCGTGTTCTAGAAATGAGTGCTCATTTCCCCATGTCTTTATGTGATTTTTTTTTAAAGAGAAAAGAACAAAAACAAAAAACAAAACAACACAAAAACAATAAAAATGACACAGAATTTCAAAACAAAGTGATAGGAAATTAACAATGGTTGTTGTATTACATATTGTTATCTTCAAAGTAGTTGCTCAGATTACCAGATACAGGTATGCAAGATTGATCAAACAATTAAACCTGAACTGTTCCTTTCAATAAACCAATAGAAATTAGAAATTAGTAGTACTGTTAGCTTATATCTATATCTGTGTGTCTATATCTATATCATCTATCTATCTATCTGTCTATCTATCAATCTATCTATCTATCGTGTATCTATGGGCTGGCCCCTTGGAAGTGTTTGAATCCCCAGTGTCCAAATAGGGTTGTATAACTCTTCAGAAACTGAACTTCCTAATAAAGACTGGGGCTGCCCTGTAATCACATTTTTCAGCTCTTGTATCCCACGCCAAACCTAGCCCCATCTTTATTTGAAATACTGTTGTTTTATGCATTAGGGACTTTTTAAGATTAACGTTTGTATTTTTGGCACATGCTGCCTCCATATATTGTTTGCCTTGAGTCCTGAGAGGTTTGGCACTGTCTTAAATTTTGCTCCAGTGGCAACTGCCTCACTCACCTCGTCCTAGTGGCAACGCCATGGACACTTCAGCTCATTCTCAGGCAATGTAATGAGAAATTCGCGACCAAATAGACTTTTTCAAGCATACGGCATTCAAACACTAAAAACTAACTTGATGAAGACAATTTGAAGGGTCTAAGAATATTTAGTACAAAGGAAAACGAAGAGGATGTGGTGTGGAGGAATGTTCTAGTGTGTACACTATGGAAACCAGGGCAGGTCAGTTGCAGAGGAAATACTTACAACATCAGAGCCTTCTAGCACGGAAAATAGACCAAAACTTTGCATTACCTGGTAGGGTAAAAGTTTGTGCTCCAGAAAATATTGAACCAAAGGCCTGTTTTTTTCTCCAAGATACAGTGAAGGGTGCCAAGTCTAAAGAGAGAAATTATGCTTGATGACTTTAAGCAACCAGACAAGAGTATGGTCTCCTTGTCAAATCATGCTAAAGTAATATTAAAGGACTTGAAGTGTTAATGTATTTTCCATTAATGGTAGTAAGAGACCAGTCAAAACAAAGTATCCTACTTGGCCAACCACAGGAATTCTATATTGATATAATTATAGCAGCTTTAAGTTAAATGTTTGTATTTTGGGGAATAGATTTTAAATTGATCAATTACTATTGGTAGAAAGCCTGCTACATTCAGTCTTCCATTCTTAGGGGAAGGATGACAAGGAATTTATTATCAGTTAAAGATACCAAATAGAGTCATTCAGAGTAACTTCAAAACGTGTCAATTTCCAAACCCAATTAATAGCCAACTGGCCTTAGAACTGTGTTTCATATCTGACAGTTGACAAAATGAGAGTGCTGTAAGTATGTGCACATTGATAATTCTATTATATGTGTGATATTAGAAAACAGAATTTAACATATTTGGGGAAATGAAAAAAATACCTTAAAAAAGAAAAGTGGATATGAGCTAGTTGGTTTTAGTTGTCAGCTTGGCCGAATTAAGACTCCTGTAGAGGTGATTGGCTCCTGGGGGTTCTGTACTCCTCAGTGGCATAGCTAAGTGTGTTGTTAGGAGTCAGGGCACAGTACGAGGTAGGTCACGAGGGATGTGCCTTTAGAGGGTGTAGCTCTTTATGGTGCTCTGTCCCTGTGTTCTGCTTCCTGGCACCGTGAACGGAGCAGCTTTGGTGTCTCACCCCCTCCACCTTGATGCTGCTGCCTTAGAGTGAGCCAACTATGGACTGAACCTCTGAAACTATGAGCCAATTAAATACTTCCTCCTTTAAATTGGAGGTGTTGGATAATTTGTTCCAAACAGGAGGGCTGGCCAGTATAGGACTTTTTTTAAAAAAAGCATTTCAATCCTTTCAAATTTACCCATCTCATTAACAGAAACTGTAGTTTTTCTTGCTTGATTTTCAGTGTCATTTAATTTACACAGTTTCTTATTTCATGACTTTTTATAGAGCCTTTAGTCGTGGTCCTTCATAGTCCTCTATAGAATTTCCCAAACACTTGTCGCTTACTTTTACCATATCTGTTCCTGTTATGTCTATTTTCTGAACTGGAGCTAACCATGTTCTAGGGAATCGACTTTTAGAAATTGATGTACTTCATTTTTAGAGCAATTTAAGTTTCACAGGAAAGTTAAGCCAAATGACAGAATATTTCCACATTCTACCCACAGTTTTCCCCTATAATTGCCACCATTTATTAGTGTAGTATATTTGTTACAATTAATTACCCAATATTGAGACATTATTAACTTAATTTCATGATTTGCAGTAGGGATCATTCTTTCTGTTGTACATTTGTAAGTTTTCACAGATGTATAAAAACACTGGCCTACCATTATAGTCTCATGTAGAACAGTTCTGCTGCCCTAAAAATCCTCTGTTTTGCCTATTCCTACTCCACTTCAGTCTGGAAACCAATGAGCTCTTTACCAGCGTCATAGTTTGCCTTTTCCAGAATGGCATGTAGTGGGTACGCTGCAGAACAGTGCCTTTCCAGACTGGCTTCTTTTATTTAAATGATGCCTTTAAGTTCTTCTGTGTCATTGTATGGGAGGATAGCTGATTTTTTTAATCATGAAATAATATTCCACTCTATAAAGACACCTGAGTTTAATCCAGTCATCCACTGAGGAACATCTTCACATATCACGTTTTCACATATATGACTGAAGCTGCTATAAACACTTGGGAGTGGGTTTCCTTCAGGTCATCGATTTCGACTTCTTGGTAAGAATATGTTTTGTTTGGGAGAGGCTACCAGTTCTGCAAGGTGACTGTCATTCTGTTTTCCCACCAGTAATGAATGAGTGCTCCTGTTACTCCAAGTGCTCACCATAGTGTTTTCAGTGCTTTGAATATTAGCCATTTTAATAGATGTGATATCTCATTATTTTTATTTGCAATTCCTTCATAGCACAGGATGTGGAACTATTTCCATGTGTATATATTTTAATTGGGTTGTAGATTTCTTACTGTTGGACTTGGTTTTTGTTTTTGGGTACCGGTCCTTGATCAGATATGCTTTGCAAGTATTTTCCCTCACTCTTTAATTTGTCTTTCACTGTGTTAATGTTGTATTTCACAGGGAACACATTTTAATAAAATCCAGCTTATCCTGTTTTCTATCATGAATCATGCTTATGGTGTTGTATAAAGAGAGTCAGCGCTAAATTCAAAGCCATCTAGATTTTCTCCCATGGTGTCATGTAGGTTTTACCTGAACATAGTAATGCACGCCTGTAATCCCAGCACCCTGGAGGCTGAGGTAGGAGGATCGCTGTGAGCTGAAGGCTGGCCTAGACTACATAGAGAGTTCAAGGCCAGCCTGAACTACATAGAGAGACCCTGTCACGAAAAACACAAAAACAAAATTATTTTCTAGGCCTTTTGTAGTTTTGCACTTTACCTCTAAGTTAATAATCCATTCTGACTGTTGTGAAAGTTATAAAATCTGAGTCTGTATCATTTTTGCATGTGGGCCTACCTTTGTTCTAGCACTGTTTTTTTTCAAAACAGTTTTCTTCATTTGAATTCCGTGTTATTTTCAGACTAGATCTGTATTTTGCTTCACTGATTTTTTTTTATTATTTTGCCCTTAGCACACTATTTTGTTTGTAGAAAGTCCTGAAGTTGGACTGTGTCGATCCTCTGATTTTGTACTTTTTTTCAGTATTGTGTTGTTATCTGTTCTAGGTCCTTCACTTTCCATTTACATTTTAGAAGAAATTTGTTGATATCCATAAAGTATCTTGTTGGGATTTGAATTGATATTCCATAGAATCTACAGACCAAGTTTGAAAACAATTACATCTAAACAATTTGTAGCCTTCTTTACATATATTGGCTATATATTGCTATATATTGGTACATTGATTAGCGTATATCTTGTACATGTATTTTTAGGTTTGCACCTAATAAATATTTCCTTTTGTATTAATAAAAATGGTCCTGTTTTTAAATTTCATATTCTGATTTTCTATTGCTGGTATAGAGGAAAGTGAGTGAGTTTTGTATCCTGCAATCCTGATACGTAGGTCGCTTATGTCTAGGATTTTTTGTTGTTTTATTAGCATTTTTATATAAACATGTATTCTTTGAACAGTCTTTTTCCTTTCAATTAATTTCATTGAGTTGTCTTACTTTATATTTTCTAGGATTCCACTACAGTGTTGAGTAGGACTGTCAAGAGGGAATTGTCTTATTATTGATCTGGGTGGGAAAGCAGCTAATTCTTCTGAAGCCATTGGTCGTCTTTTTGTAGGTGCCATTTATCAGGTTGAAGAAGTCTCTCTGTATTCCTAATTTGATGAGAGGTTTTTTTAAATCATGAGTCAGTGCTATATTTTTTTCAGATGCCTTCTCTGCATCTATTGATGAGACTACATCATTTTGTTAGCTTTTTGATGTGATGGGTTTCATTAATTGATTTCTAAATTGTATACTTGAAATAAATATATGTGGTAAGTATAATTCTTTTCAAAAACTATTGTATTATTTTGTTAGTGTTTTTACATATATCTGTGTTATGGTTGATACATTGTGTCAACTTGGGGAATCTGGAGGTTTAACTGAGTGATTCAGCAGGAAGCCGGGGTGCTTACTTTGTAAACATCTTGAGCCTGTGGAAGAGGAGGGCATGGAGACTGTGTGAGAACTACACACCCTCTGGGTGGGGGTAGGCTGTTTACAATGTAGGAGAGAAAAGGAGGCTGCTTGCAGCCATTCCTCCCTTTTGCTCTTGTGGTTTTTGCTGTGCTCTGCTGCCCTGAACAGTTTGCCCTCTGCCATGTGCCACTGTGCCTCAGAACCAGCCAAGTGTGGACTGAAACCTCCACAAACTGTAAGCTAAATAAACCTTTCCTTCCTTCATTTTGGGTGTTGGGTATTTTGTCTCAGTAACAAGAAAAAAGTAACCAAGACAATCTGCATAAACATTGATCTACTGTAGTCACCTTTTTATAGTTTTGATATCAGGGTTTTACTGGCCTTATAGAATTAGTTGGTAAGTGCTCCCTCTAGTTCTGTGCTCTGGAAGATTATACAGAGTATCACTGATTGCTTAAATGTTAGGTAAAATTCACTAGTGAAGCTGTCTCAGCTAAGTGCTTTTTGGTTTGATAAGTTGTTAATTGCTAATTCAGTTTCTTCAATAAGAATAGGCTGTTCAGATTGGTTATTTCTCCTTCAGTGAGTTTTAATACATAGTATCTTTCAAAAAACATGACCCACTTCGTTTGTGATATCAAATTTATGGGCTAGAATTGTTCACAATACTCCATTATCCTTTTTAAAAATTAATTGAGTTTACTGGTACAATTTAGATATAATGGTCACATTCATCATAGGAAATCTGTACCTGTACACGATATAACTTGATTCTTCATTTTTTGCCAGTTCTCCTCCTCTCCCTTCAACTCCTCTTCCCCTCCTTATTTACAAATGCTTTATTTCCAATTTTTCTCTTATTTCCTCTTTTTTGCTCTTCTTTCTTTTCCCCTACCTCCCAGTTCCTCCTCCCATCTGAATGTTTTCTTTCTGCTTCACAATGTCTATTATTTTAAATTTTGGTCCTTATTTACACTTTCAGTTCCTCACACCAGAGTAACAATGATATTTACATGGGTGTCCAATTTATTTCACTTAAGAGAATGGTCTCAAGGTCCATCCATTTACCTAGAAATGTCTCAAGTTTATCCTTCTTTATGGCTAACTAGTTCTGCATTGTATAAAAGAAAACACATCTTCTGTATCCATTCATTGGTTAATAGGAATTTGGGTGGTTTCCAAGATTTAGCTATTGTAAACTGTGCTGCTATAAACATAAGCATGCATATCACTGTGGCATGTATGATGCTTTCCATTCTTCCAGGGAGATATCAAGAAGGGTAGTAACTGTGGCAAATAGAACCACTAGTTTAGTTTTTTGAGGAATATCAACCCTGATTTCCATAGTGGTTGCACCAGTCTATGCACACATCAATTGTGGAGAAGGGTCCCTTTCTCCTGCAGCCTAGCTAACATTTGTTATGGGTTTATTTTTTTTGATAATAACTATTCTTTCTGGAGTGAGATGGAATCTCAGTGTTGCACCTCTCAAATGACCAGTGATGTTGAATATTTTTTCATACATTTATTTGCTGTTTCTGCTTCATCTGAGAAGTGTATATTCGTTTCAGATGCCCAGTTTTGGAATGTGTCTTTAAATTTATGGGACATTCCTCACAGAATTAGAAAAAACAATCCTGAAATTCATTTGGAACCAGAAGAGATCTAGAATAGCTAAAACAATTCTGGGCAGCAAAGACAAGGCAGGGATCATCACAATTCCTGACTTGAAATTATACTACAAAGCCATTGTGCTTAAAAACAGCATGATACTGGCCAAAAGAAAATGACCCAAAGATCAGTGGAACAGATTAGAAGATACAGAAACAGCTCCAACACATTGAACAACTTTATCTTTGACAAAGGGGCAAACACCTTCACTGGATGAAAGATAGCTTCTAATGAGATAGCCTCTAAGATAGCTTGAGAAAACTGGCTTTCCACATGCCAAAGACTAAAGCTAGACTCATGTCTCTCACCATGCGGTAAGCTAAAGCTGAAGTGGATCAGAGATCTAAATATCAAAACAGAAACCCTAAATCTTCAGGAAGATGGACTAAGTAGAACTCTTGAAGACATAGGTGTAGGCAAAAACTTCATGAACAGAACCCGATCACACGAGAAGTATTACAAAGAATCAACAACTGGGACCTCTTCTTCTTACGAAGCTTTTGCACAGCAAAGCAATGACCAACAGAGCAAAGAGCCAACCCACAGGATGGTAAAAAATTTTTGCCAGCTGTTCTTCACTGTGCTGTTAATGTCCATTAGATCAGCAGTGATAGCCTCCCTGTCATTTCTTATACTAGTAATTTGTGTCTTCTCTTGTCCACTTGGTTAGACTGGTGAGAGGGTTATCACTAATTTTTTTGAAGCAACCGGCTTTTAGATTCATTGAATTTTGCTATTGGTTTCTTGTTTTCAATTTTACTGATTCATGCTCCAGTTTTTATTTTTCATTTTCTTCTACTTACTTTGGAAATGGTTTGGTTTTATCCAGTTTCCTAAGATGGAAGTTTATATTATTTAATTTAGATTTGTTTCTGATATATGTATTTAGTGCTATAAATTCCTTACTAGGCATAGCTTTTATTCTATCCACAAACTTCAGTGAGTTGTATTTCATTTTCTTTTAGCTGGAACTTTGTTTTATTTAAGATTGACTCTTTTATATCATGTTAGGGAATATTTTGTTTAATCTACAATTGTCTCAGAGATTTTTCTTATTAACTCTCTAGTATTGATTTCTAGCTTCATTCTACCATTGTTTAGGACTATATTTTCTGTGTGTTCTATATTTTTCATTTTAAGGTATGTTTTATAGCCCAAAATATGGTTTATATCAATGCAAGTCATTAGAATTTGTGACGATTTTGTTTGTTTGGGGGTTTTTGTTTGTTTTTTTGAGACAAGGTCTCAATATGCAGTTTAGGCTGACCTTGAACTCACTATGTAGCCCAGGCTGGCCTTGAACTCATGGCAATCCTGCTTAGCCTCCTGCGTGCTGGGACTAGGGCCATGTGCCACCATGCGCGCCTTGCTAAGATTTTGTATTCTACTCTTGCTGTATGTAGAATTCTATAAATGTCCATTGTGGGGCTGGGGATATAGCTCGGTGGAATAAGCACTTGCCTGGCAAGAGCAAGGTCCTGAGTTCGATCCCCAGTACTGCCAAAACATAAAAAGGTCCATTGTATCTATTTAATTGGTGGTGCTACTTAGTTCAACTCTGAGATAGTTGTTCTGGTAGCTGTTAACTGTTGAGTTATTACAACAGTGTATTTTGTATTAATATTTACAACTATTTTATAATTAGTATCTTCTTTAATTCTATGCCTTTGCTGCCATCTTTGATTTTAAAATAGAATTTGATACTGTTTCCTTTTCTCTTCTAGTATTCAGTTATCCTTCTTTAAAAATTTTAAGGTTTCAGTAGAATTTATAATATATACTTTCAATGAAATGCAAATCTACTTTTTGATAATGCTGTATGTTTCATATGTAATACAAGTACTTTGTATTTGAGTATTCTAGTTTCTACTGCTCACTCCTTGTAATGTTGCTGTCTTTTCTTTTATTTAACTGTAACCACTGAATACATTGTTGCTCTTATTGCTCTATTTAAATTTTATCTATTACATCAGCTAAGAATAAGGAAAAGAAGAGATTTTTAATTGGCTTTCCTTTATTCTTTTGTGATAATATTTTTCCTTTATTAGATCTGAATTTCAACCTATATCATTTTTGTTTGTTCTGTGAAGAATTTAACATTTCTTACAAGGTCTCCTACAAGGTGCTTCAGTATATGTTGTCTGACAAATCCCACTTTCTCCCATTTTTGAAGGATAATTTTATAGGACAGAATTCTAAGCTGGTGAGTTTTTTTCCTTTAATTTGTAAATATTTCACTCTATCTGTTCTTGTTTGCATGGCTTCTGAAGGGAAATTCAACGTAATTTGTATACATTTTTGTTTTTAGATAAGATCCAAGCTACTTTGTTCTGTCAAGATTTTCTCTTTATCTTTGGTTTTCTGAAGTGAAAGTATGAGATGTCTAGGTTCTCTTTATTTATTTAATCGTATTTGGTGTTCTTTGAGTTTCTTGATCCTGTAGGTTGGGGTCTTAATTTGATAAGGATAATATAACAAAGTATCTGACTGTTGTGGTTTAAACAACAGAAGTTCATTCTCTTGTACATAAATGTCAGCCTAATAGGCCTTTGAGACTAGAAATTCAAGTCCAGGATATTTACGGAATATGTTTCTCCTGGGGTTCTGTCTTTTGCTTTCAGAACAGCACCTCCTTGCCGTGTCTTCCCGTGCCCCTCACTCTGTACAGACACATCCCTGCCATCTCTTCTTCTTATAAAGACAAGTCATGTTGGAATAGAACCTCACCCTTATGGATTTGTTCAACCTTAATTGCCTCTTCATGTGCTTATTTCTAAATGAAGTTCAGTTCTGAGGTTTCTGGAAGTTAAAGCCTTGGCATTTGAATTGAGAAACATAATTCAGCCCCTGGCAAAGTCTGTCAGGAATTTGGGAAAATGTTCAATCCTTGCTCCAGTTATTCCCTCCGTTCCTTTCCCTCTTCCTTCACCTCCTGGTACTCCCAGGACAAGTATATTGTACCTTTTCAGATTGTGCCACAGCTCATAGCTATTTTGTTTTCTTAGTATATCACGCTGTTAGGCTTAGGGTTAGTGACAGGGCGTACTAAATTGGGTGGAAGAAACAAAGTCTATCATGTGAGATTGTGAATTTATATAGCAAAGAGTTAGGCAGTGTTTACTGTTTTCTGTGGCTGTAGGTGTCAGTGGCTAATATTTCCTCTTGTGTCCTTTCCCCTCTTTTCATGGGTTGCTCTAGAAAATTCTCCTTCATGAAGGTCTGACATATGAAGTTCTTTCAGTTCTGTTCATCTGATAGTATTTAGAAACCATACTGATATTGTGGTATGGTGCAGAGAAACCACATGCAGTGTGTACTTATAGCGTCAGGACTCAGTCTCATGGTGAGCGTGTGGTCCTGGCTAGTGACATTCACAGGTATTTCTTGGGCTTGGGGAACATTTTTCCCCTTAAGTGCGATAGGAACAGTAGATGTGTATGTGCTGAATTGAGGTATTTCTATTCCCTCACATAGTTTAGGCTGTGGTGTAACCTTAGTCCATAAGGTTCTCATAATATAGTATCCATCAATGCATGGCTTTTAGAGAAGTACAGAATGTTCTAGGTATATTATAAAAATGTTACCTTTGCCCTGATTTTATTGAAAGCATGAGGCAGTGTTTCTTAGATCATCACTATGAGAAGCTGGAGACTGCCTGAAGATTAAATTCACATATGTGGAGGTGCCTGAATAAAATGGCTCCTTAACCCCCCAAAAAGTGTTTATTTAATCCTCATATTTGTCTATTCTCAGCCTCTATTAATTAGTCTGTCCACTGGGGTTAAAGTTTTCCTATCTCAGTATTGGTTTCCCCAGAGGTGTCTATTCTGCTAATTCATGGTCCTCTGTATAAGCTCTGTACCGTGCACATATTCTCTGTATTTTCTGTAGATTCATGTCTGTCTCTCCAGTTATGGGGCTGGTGGTTTGTCGTCTGACCTCAATCCTCCAATGGATCTAAGAGTTACTACTTTTTACTTCATCTTTTCTCTTGCAAGGAGTGGTGACTGCAAGTTCCCTATCTTCCATACCAGACACGACTAGAGAGCAAGTTCCTTTGTAAAAAGGGTAAATGAAATAGACTAAGCATGTGCTTTGTTTGCCTGATTGAATTTCTCCTGATTTTCCTTTTATGTTTCTTTGTATTTCTTTTCTATTCTTTGTGTCCATGTGTGTGTGGGGGGTGTACAAGTGTGGTGGGGGAATGTTTGTGACAGTATTGGGAATTAAGCTCAGAGCCTTTGTAGTGAGCCACACCACTACCCTCCTATATATTTTTTTAAATTTTGAGACAGTTTCTCACTAGAGTGCTAAGTTGCCCAGGCAGTACTGGAATTTGCAATTTTGTTTCCCCAGCCTCCCAGAATGCCAGAATTACAGCATGCACATGCACCACTATACCTAGTTTATGTTTGTCTTGGTTTGGGGGGGTTTGTTTTCTGTTTTTTTTTAAGTATTTCATCGTGAGATAATCTCTGAGTTCACATGTGAGAGTAATGGGATATTAAGGTTGGTTGTATCTTGTCCTTAGTTTCTCTCTTCCCTGCTGAGCTTTGGAAATTGTTTACAATCCAGTCATTATCGCCATGGAAAATATCCCATGGCTTTGGAGCTGCTGTGGAAGAGAAAGGGAGAGAAATCCAACAGTCTCATTTGGGATGGTGTGATAAAAGTACACAGAAATAAAGCCAGAGTTTGTTTTACCTAAGTAAAGCCCTAGTAAGCCTTGAATGTTTTCAAACTATGTCATCATTGAAAAAAAATGTGTCTAGTATATTAATATTACAAAATGTTGCCCCCAAAACTATCACAATCAATGGATATTTCTAAATTGTTATACCTTGGAACAAGATTAGAAATGGATTTAGAAACAAAAAAAATGAAAGACTGGAATTTTTCAAGACTGTCTTGTCATCATTCAATATTATAGTTCTATAGGATAATTGAAATTTTAAAATTAAAAAAACAAATTTAAAATCTTCAGTTATTGAGCAGAAATGTTGTAGCACAGTCTATTATTTTGTGGAAATAATGGACTCTAGTATCTCTCTTAATAGAAAATAAAATCTTTGTTTTTAATTTATTTTGCTAACTATAAGACAGAGAGTATCCTTGGCATTATAGTTGTAATTTAGTTTCTAAAATAAGTATTCACCACAAACTAATTAACAAAACAACAGACAATAAAGCCTGTTCTTAAAAACAAAACAAAAACATCTTTATGCATCTTTATGACTTTAAAAGTGAAAAATAACTTGTCTAAGACTATTCATTAAAAGAAACTAACATATCCATGGTATTTAAAGAATGCAAATTATGGCTCAAATTATTCTCCTGTCATTGAATATCCTCAGTTTTTGTCATTTCAAGACACAAAGCCTCCTAATGAAAGATGTAAACCATTAAAAGTTTGACCCTTTATTTATGCAAAGATTGCAACACCAAAGTTACTCTCCTACTCAGATGTTTACAAGCAGCTATACACACGCGCACATCCTGTGTGCATACAAAGGTGTGTATACACACACCATCCCTGTACACAACACACAGACAGCTATTCAAATGGAAACGGAGCTATTCCAAATAGCATACCCATAAAATAAAGTGAAAGCCATGTTAATATGATTGAAATTAATCCTTCATTTCAAATCTACATCTCTAGACGCTCTATATTGTACTGAAAATAGATTCACAAGTTAACTGAGCCACCAGCGGGGGAGCATCTTGCTGCATGTCCTGCTCTGTACCGAACGAGGTCCGCGGAGGGTGAAACCTAAGCGTGCGTGCTCTTGTCTTCTGACTTGGCTCCCTCCTCACTCTCCTTTCGAGGGTCCAGACCCACAGTCTTGTCCTTACATCACCCTGTCAGTAAAGATATGAGAAGAATATTTGACATTTTGTAGCAGTGGACACCTAGGGCTTAAATGTCTGATACGTGTTTGCACCATTTGTGGCTTTGCATCATTATTTGCTCGTTTGTTGAGCAGGAAAAATTTCACTAGTCAAGTCAGAGTAATTCACAATGTGTGTGTTGGGGGGGAGTGTTTAGTATGGGATGATTGCTTTGTGTTAAAGACTGAATTTGGAAGCACTGAATCCATTAGAAACAAGCAAAATAAGCAACATACTTCCTAAGAGGGCACCAGGGCTGATGACTTTGCAAGTTACAAGAATGGAGTTTTGGGGATTGGCCATCACTCCAGAGCAGTACAAAGTGTGGTTCTACCTTGCCTGTATCAGAATCCTGGCCTCTTTATCAACCGTTGAAATCTGACACTCCAGCTCAAGTATTGGTGCTATTAACAAGCTCTGAGGAAGTACACTAAAGTTTGAAAAACAGTCATTTTTTATTTAGTTTTACCAGGACAAATTAAATTTATATTAATGTTTCTGATATTTTTACATTTTGTCTCATTTTGAATGGTTATTCCTGTTTGTCCAACCATATAATAGGTAAGAGTATATCAGAAATTTGAATATCACCTGTTTACATCAGACCTGCACGTACATCCCCAAGTTGATTCCTCACAGATGCTACTAGCCCCATTCTGCAGATGAAAGCATGAAGATTCAGACAGGACCTACTCTGTTGCTAAAGACAACAGGGCCAGGATTGGAACCGACAACCCAGAATTGGTTTCTGACTTAATTTTGTGTTTTTCTCACTCTATCATAGTTGCCTTTCATTCATGATCTGCTGGGTATGAGTGCTTTTGAGCTGGATTTGCATAGTTTGCCATTATTTAGAGGACACGTAGCTACATGTTTAGCTACAAGTGCCCAGGGTGTAGCTGGGCATGCAATTCAAGTAGAAGATTCGAACTGTTGTTGGATAGGAACATTTTTCGAATCATTAGTGTGTACATGGTTGCTAAATTTAGGTCATACATGAAACTATTCAGGAAGGTTGTGATATAGTGAGGCAAACAGATGGCCTATAGATAATATCAATATTTAAGAAAAACCTACCAGAAGAAAAGCCAGCATGCAAGAATAACAAAGACATAGGGAGACACAATTTTAGAAAAGGTATAAAAATGAGGAAGCAAAGACAATAAGCTTAAATGTGACAGTGAAGTGAGAGAAGGTGATGGTCTGGTGAATGGATGCTGCAGTGTATGGATAGATGGGGGGGCGTGTTCACATGATGGATATGGTGCCATGTCTCAGTGGTGTAGAGTTCAATATGGAAGAGAGTTGTACAATTTGAAAATTAAAGGGAAGCTTCAGTGGAAAGAGAGAAGGAGGGAGGGGGAGATGGGGAGGAGAGGGAGGGAGGGAGGGAGAGAGGGGGAGGGAGGGAGGGAGGGAGGGAGAGAACACACCAGAGTATCTAGCATAGATGTTCAGCCTTTTGCCCAGAATATAAAGGAAGGAAGATTTTGAGCAGGCAGTGCTGTTTGGATGATATTTTTCATCCATGCTATATAACTTAGAACTAAGTTTCAGACCATTCTGACAACAATTGAGATAGGGCAAAAGACTCCATGGTTATCTTACCCTAAGTAAGTGTTAAGTAGAAAAGAAATAGCTTAGTTATAATGGTAACATGACCCTATATAGGCAAAATTGTGGATAGGGATGTGAACACACAAGGAAAACATTGTTGCAGAAAAGGGAGGGTGGATGACTCACATTTGAACTGTAATGCCTGCATTTGTTTATTTGTGAAATTATTGAAAGCTTATAATGCTGTCTATGCAAGTATGTTTCATTACATTTCATGTAATTAGACAATATAGAACAAACTAAATTGATGGAGATGGCATGACGTAAACATTACTTTTCAGTTTAAAATCATGAGCATTTGTCTATAAAAATCATGACCAACTGAAAACAACAGGACCAGTACTAAACTACCCTCCTGAAAAATACCTGGAATCCTGGTTACCAGTTGCAAAGTGTATTTGCAACTTTGTGACATTTCCAAGTGTTAGGGGATTAGAGACCTCAGCAAAGGCTACTAACAAGCTAATTTCAGTCCATGCCTTCCAAATCATTAAACTTTTGTTTGCCATGTCCCCATAAAAAGTGAGGAAAGCCTTTCACCTTAGAGACATTTGGAAGTCCAAAGCTGTGAACTTCTCTGCAGACCTGCTCTGAGGATCGTGGATCTAGGGTTTGTTTGGATTAACAACATTCCCAGTCCTGATTCCTTATGGAAGGCATGCGACATAGTTTTCTGGGGGATTACTGAGCTACATAACTAGTTGCCTTTTTCAAGCAACAAGGCTGGATACTTGGAGAACAGTCATTCTGATAATAACCCTCCTTCACAGCTGAGGGAGAAGGTATTTTGACCTCTGGATCCACATCACAATATTTTGCCTTAGGTAGCCCTTTTACCTGGGGTGGAGGAGATAAAGAAAGGTTTCAGTACAAGCAAACATTCCCATTACTAAGAAGTCCTACATTTATCTGGCCATCTCTCTTGTATTTATTTATATAGGCTAATAACCACAGCCTCATGGAAAATTTTACTACAGAAAAATTACTAATCATGATGGCCATAATAAAAGCAAAAACTATTCTGACTATTTTTGATTGCTGTGTTTAAGTTTAAATGATTTGCCAGAAATTTATTTAACTAAAGTTTGTTTAGAAGGTGACTGACATATCTGAGTTCATCATTTCCTTCAGCAAAAAAGAGAGTGGAGAAATTTTAGCATTTTGTTTCTACATTATTTTGAAGGAAGGGAAATTTATACTGTCTTACATCACATGGAACAAGGGAGAAAAATGTCAGAGGAGCAGGCAGGGTTTAATGTTTGCAGTTGCATGCTCTAAGACGTCCCTGCCTGAGATGTCAGTGTTGGTGTTAGACCTGGACTTGCTCCAGCCGTGGGATGCAGAACTGGAGGGACCTGCATAGTCCTGCAATTCTGCCTCCTCAGATCAAGGTGAGGCAGCTGAATTCCAGAGAGCTCCAAAGCCCACTAAGTCAAGGCCATACTTGCCACTATTGGCCAAGCTGGAAAGTCATTGAAACATTAGATAAGAAGGAAGAAACGAGTCCCTGCTGAGTAGAATATTCAGTCAATATTTTCTGTAAAATATTCTTAAACGGTTGCAACTTTTCTCAGACCATTATTTTTATTTATTTATTTTTTTTTCTTTTGCGGTACTGGGGATCGAACTCAGGACCCTGCGCTTGCTAGGCAAGCGCTTATTCCACTGAGCTATATCCCCAGCCCCTTCTCAGACCATTATACATACTAAATATATTACCCCCTTGATCTCTAGCATTTTTATGGAAAAAGAAATGCCAGGCTGTATTATATGATCAACCCAGGCTACCCTCTCTTGCTAAATTTGAATGTCGGGTTCTAGTTAAAGAAGTTTCTTTTTGAGTCAAGAAATATTGTTTCTAAATCAGCTTGATTTCTTTGTGAAGCTTTTGCAAGCTCTTAGCTGTTATAATAAAAGTACCAGTGATAACATCACTGTGCTATTTGTCAAGTTCCAGTGATATAACTCAGGCTGATTCCATGGAGGACGAAGCAAAGGGCAAAGCGAACAAAGACTTCTTAGCTCTACTTCTGTTTTAGATGTATTTTACAAGCTTGGGAAGAAAAATGTCTCTGCTTAGCTTTAGGGAACACTTGCAGTACCACTGCCCAGGTGACACCTTGGATTCTCAGCTCAAGCCATCTTACAAAATGTGGTAGCTTTAAGATTGGCCAGGAGTAACTTTTGTAGTTGCTGAGTACGATTAGAGGGACAAGAACTGTTCAAAATCAGTGCGGTACCCTGAGAGGGCATCTAGTAAGATACTGTGCAGGGTGTTCACAGTCACATGAAGTTTTTGTGATCTGTAACTTTCCAAAGTACTCAGCACACCGTTGGGGGAACTTTAGAGATATTTGCTTAGAGATCCTAGTTTCCATCTAGTAATTCTATCCTTCAGGCTACTCTAGGAACAATACACACAAAGGACTTCCTTGCTGAGACCTGTGTCACAATGTGGGTAGTAGGACCATACTAGATGTCAGAAAGATCCTAAGACATTAGTAGCTTCATATTCAAAGCCCCAGCTCGCATGTTCAGATTAATTTTATGCCATGCCTGACAAGATCGTATCTGACAAATCGTGTCTACTAATAATCATTGAGTGCCTTGAATACCACTAGGTGCTCAGTAAGTATCAGTGAAATGCATCCAGGACACACATCAACTCGGGACTTGAGCTCCATACCCCAAAACTTCCACAGAGTACCCTGAATACAGAGCACTTTCTCATTTCTTCTACATAAAGGAAGAGTGTGAGCTTGGGAATCAGGCAAACTGGGCTTCATATCCTGACTCAGTATTTAATGGCTGTAAACTTTGGTCAATGATGTAACTTTTTTGAGCCTCAGGTTTTGTTTCTATAAAACTGGATCTCAAAATGAGATCTCATTCAGATTTTATTTAGTCTTTCAGGTTCTTACACTAGGGAGACAATACGGTGTTTACACAAGCAGGTCTGATTTATTTCACTTATGAATATGATATCTAGTTGCATCCATTTACCTATAAAAGCCTAAAGTTTATCTTTACAGCTGAGTAGTGCTCCATTATGTAAAAATAAACATCTTTTTATCCATTCCTCAGTTGAGGGGCATTTGGGTTGTTTCCAAGATTTAGCTATGACAAATTGTACTGCTCTAAACATGGGTGCACATATATCGCTGTGGTCTGATGTTTTTAGTTCTTCTGGAAAAATACCCAAAAGGGGAATAGCTGGGTCTAATGGGACCTCTAATCCTAGTTTTCTGAGGAATCTCGACACTGATCTCCATAGTTGTTTCACCAGTCTACACTCCCATCAGCAGTGGAGAAGGGTTCATTTTCGCCACAGCCCCTCCAACATTTGTTATGGGCTGATTTCTTGATGATGGCCATTCTTCTGGAGTGAGAGGGAATCTCAGTGGTGTTTTAATTTGCATTTCTTGAATGACTAATGAGGTTGAACATTTTTTCATGTTTTTATTTACCATTTGTATTTCTTTACCTGAGAATTTTGCATTCATCTCAGATGCCCATTTTTGGATTGGGTCTTTGAATTTTTGGGGAAGATGCTTTTTTAAATTCTTTATATGTTCTAGACATAAGTCCTTTGTCTGAGGGAAAGTTGTCTAAAACTTTTTCTGAAAGAGTAAAGAAAATCAGAAAGGTACAATAGATATTGTGAAAGGGAAAGAAATTTCTCCAAAGTAAAGAACAACTGGGATGAGGAAAAGGGAAAAAAAGAAAGAAGGGAAAAATATGTATATATGTGTACACAAGATTGCTAAGATAATTTGTACTATTAATTGCTTATGCTTTATGGAAAGGAACAGTTAATGTTTAATTGTTTGATCAGTCTCTTATACCTATATTTGTTTAGCTGAGTAACCAATTTGTAGTTAACAATATGTTATAGAACAACCATTGTTAATTTCCTATCACTTTGTCTGAAATTCTGCATTGCTTTTGTTTTCGTGTTGCTTTGTTTATGTCTCCGTGTAAGTTAGTATGTGTTCTTTTATCTTTAAAATAAATAAAAAAGAAAAAGACAAAAATTAGGTCCCATTTTACGCCCAATAGAACATCAATCATAAGCAGTCAATACTTTCCTCTTCTTCCTGTTTCTCCCCTCCCTACAGATTGCAGGTTCTTTCTAGCCCTCTTGTCTCCTTAACTAATATATTACAAAATCTTCACGTGTACCAAAGGACTCTTCACGTATTATTCGCTGTGTTTGGCACTTACCATGTTAACTAAGCAGACAGATAATAAAATAAAGGTTACTGTCTCAATTATTCCTTGATTCATCAATGTAAGATTTTTTTTTCTGTCTTTCTAAAAAAAATATGTCAAGCACCAATGAACACAGTGCTGTGGCACCCATCTTAAGTGGATTTTGATTTGCAAATTATATTCTTTTCTGGAGTTATCTTCCTTGGTTTCCTTGGAAACTTTCATATATTTAAGGTGGGCATTATAAATTTCCAGGTTCATAACTAGAGATATAGATCATTTTAGTGCCTCGTGGGCTTTCATGTTTTGCACTATGAACTGGCAAAACTATCAGTTACTGATAAAACTTTGCAGGCTGACTGCAAAGTTTTTGAGTCATTTAGTATCTTTGAATATTTATCAGGCCGTGAAAATTTAAAATACTATGGCTATGTGCTAATATTGGATTGAATGTGAGGTATATTTTATTCAGTATTTTTAGAAAGATGTTCATATGTACGTATCTCTTATTCTGCTACACACAGAGGCTTGTGTCCCACACTATCCAGCTTGGAAGACTCATGATCAGTGTGCTGTGTGATGCAGTGCACGTGAACTTTTCCAAGCCTTTTGGCTGCCCTGCAGAAAAGAGCAATTTCATTTATCCTCTAATTTATCCCAAATTAGAGGGAAAGCACTCTTTTAAAACCAGGTTTTTTTCCCCTAAAATTTAACTATCTATTGTTGAATACTTCTGAGTAATTTGAAAGAACCAGAGATCAGAAGAGAGAATAAATGCTATCCTTTTTGTAAAAGTACAGGTAGCAGATACAGGTCAGTAAAAGTACTCATTATGACTAATTAGACTTACCCCAAAGTTGCAGAAGAAAATACATTTATTTTATATAGACTCTTCACACTTGAATGTGTATATGTGTATGTTGAATAGGAGCTGGTACAAAAAAACTATGCAGCAAAGCATAGTTTCAGAAATGTCAGGGCTGAGGGTATAACTGAGTGGCAGAGCTTTGGCCTCATGTGCCTTAGCCCCTGGATTAAGTTCCTTGAACCTGGAAGAGAAGAGAAAAGAAAAGGAAGGGTAGAGAAGAAGAGAGGAGAGGAAGAGAGGGGAGAGAAGAGAAAAAAGAAAAGAAGAAAAGAAAAGAAAAAAGAAAAGAAAAGAAAAAAGGAAAGAAAAGAGAAAAGAAAAGGAAAGAAAAGCGCTTTGTGCCACTCCCAGGTTTAAGTCTTTTTCTGGGAGAAGATATTGTATTTCTTACTTTTCATTAATTAAGTGATTTCTAAAAATTTATTGGCTTTTGTTCTTTTCTCCATCCTCCCTCTCTCTCCTCCCAACAGGGGAGAATAATTTATGTTGTATCTTAGAACTAAGAGAAGCTAAGAACTTAGTTTGCGCGCCTGCAGCGAAGACAAGGATGGAAAGTAGTAACAGACGTTAGGGTGCATGACCTTTGAGCCGCGATGGGAAGAGGAGCGTTCTTGTGGAGAAAACAACATGACCAGTTCTCCCCGGCTCAAAGTATGTACTTTTAGTATATGTTAAACGTATTGATGAAAACATCTTTTTTCCACTGAAGAATGGGTGATGGCCTTTCTGTGGTCAAGCAGATCCCTGCTGTCCACAAGTGAAGCCATTGGCTACAAGTGATTATTTAGATGTTAGTTAATTAAACTTAAATTGGGGCTGGGGATATAGCTCAGTGGAATAAGCGCTTGCCTAGCAAGCGCAGGGTCCTGAGTTCGATCCCCAGTACCGCAAAAAAAAAAAAAAAAAAAATTAAACTTAAGTTAAAAATTCAGTTCCTCACCCTCCCGGCCACATTTCAAGCGCTCTGTACCTACGCGTGGCCGATGGCTGCAGTGCTGGATAGCACAGAATACAACATCTCTATTGTTGCTAGTTCGTTCTTCCAGACAACACTGACAAGCAGGTTTTCTGGTCCGTTTGCTTCTTCTTTTCTTATACCCAGTTGATTCTTTTTTGTATAACTCATATTCTTCTCATTCGCCAGATCCATGCAGCACGGTCTCTTCATCTTGTCTGTACTTTTAGGAAGTTTTCCTTCTGCATTTGTGATAATGACTTAGTGGTTTCAGAATATCAGTATTTTTCCTTGTGTTTTATTACACATGTAATTTTTATTCCCTGTAATTAAGTATAGAATACCTGGAACCCTTTAGCAATGGCAAGTACTCCCAAAATTAGAGTATTGTGTGTTTTGTTACTTTTTAATGTGTACATGTTTTGCAAAATGTCATTATATGCTCCGTTTTTTCTTTGATTTTATGTTATGATCATTTACTGATATCATTCATTTCTCCTCAAAAGCATGTTTCATAGTATATCTTAACATTTAGATGTCTGATTGTTTCTTTGGATATTATTTTAATTTTTTTTTTCAGTTTTTCCCCATGATAAACAATTCCATAATGTATCATCTTGACACAAATAATTGCATTTGTCTGATTTTTTAAAATTTCTTGAGTTGAAATTGCGGAACTTGAGTGTAAATATTTTTAATTGCATTTACATTTATCTAATTATAAGAGAATTAAACATTTAGCTTTTAGGTATGTGAATATATAGCAGATTTGAATAGGAGGATGGAGCAAAACTTGAGAAACATATTGTTTCTGTGTTTTACAACCTGACCTAGCCACCCATCCATGAAATCATAACCAAATGCTCCTCTTATGGAAGCAAACAAAGACAATAATGTATATTCTGGAGTAAAACAAGAGTGAATAATAGTAGCTAAGTAGATAGAATTTTATTTATTTATTTACTTATTTATTTATTATTTATTTATTTATGTTTGTCTTTTTGAGACAGGGCTTCACCATGCAGTGCAGGCTGGCCTTGAATTCACTGTGTATCTGAAGCTGGCCTTGAACTCTCAGAGATCCTCCTGCCTTAGCCTCCTGAGTTCAGGGATTCCAGGCATGTGCCACCAGGGCTGGTTTATATTCTTCTTAATTTTAAAGCAAAATTACATTTTAAAATTTAGAAAAATATTAGCATATCATTAGTCCCTTGAAGTGAAGTTTCTTCAGTGTGTAGAATACATCCTAAAAGAATGTGATGGCCTCTATTTTCAAAAACATTTTCTGTGCCTCAAACTCAACCCATTGTTTACAATGAAATTTTTCTTCATAATTGGTAAGAAATATTAGACCTTATATTTCTCCTTTAATACAGTTTGCCTTTGAAGTACCTTTCAACTGAAACTTTCTGTCTTACTACTGGTTGAATTAATAGACATTTTTATGGGACGATCTTTGAGAGAAAGTGGTCTGTCTAATACATCTGACAGAGAGAGAATCTTTCCAATGGTGATATTATTCCTCACTGCAAGGGGTTGTCAGGCCTAGAAGAAATGCCTTCTTTTTTCAAACACAAAGAAACAGTGGCTAAAATATAACAATACACAGCTAAGAGAGATGCTGTGACTAGATATGAGAAAATAAGGAATGAATTTAAACAAAGAGCTATAAGTTTGAAAACCTTCAAAAAGTCTGGGAAGATTTTGGATTGGATGTAGAGAAAAAGTAGGACGGGCACGGGGATATGTGCTCCCGAAGTGAAAATACGCACGACCAGGGAGCCGCATTTGATATGGAGCAGTGATTGAGAGCCCAGACATGCCAAGGGCTCAACGTGAAGTCATCATAATTTACCACCCAGCCCACAGCCCAAGAACTCTTTCATGGGAAACTTACGATTGTAGGAAATTTAAAAATTTTTATTGATTAATAAATATAACATGAGATAACCAAGATGATCATACTACTAATTTCTACTAGTTCATTAAAAAGCACCGTTAGTGCTTATACTGTTTGGTCAGTTTTGCATCTTGTAATCTGAGCAACTACTTTGAAGATAAAAATATGCAATAGCCATTGTTAATTTCCTATCATCTTGTTTTAAAATTCTGTATCACTTTTATTGTTTTTTTCTCTCTTTAAAATAAAATAAATAAATATATTGTTGATGCAGAGAAAATTAATGGGTAATCCTCAGGATACATCTGTGCAAGTGCTGTATTTGATAGGTAAGCTCACAGAGAAAAACAATAATGCGAAACTCTTCCATAGTAACATTTGTTCACTTTTTTCCTCTGATACTGAGTCTTGTATATATGTAAGAGAATGGGGTAATAGTTTTACAGATGTTTCTCAGCTGACAATGGGGTGACCCCTCATAAATTGAAAATACGGTAAATCAGAAATACTGTACATGTAATACACCTAACCTACCAAGTACATAGCTTTGCAGTACAGCACAGTGCTGAGTCCTGTTTGCTTACATTTTAGGGTTGTGTAGCTGACTGGGGCTATGGCTCCTCACCTCTGTTCAGCATCACAAGAGAATATTATATTGCATGTCATCAGCAAAAAATCAAATTCAAGAAAAATCAAAATTCAAAGTATGCTTTCTACTGAATGCCTACTGCTTCCTCACCATTGGAAAGTAGTAAACAATTGTTCAGTCAAGCTATGACTCAAGGACTATTTCTGTTTTTTAACTGTCAATATTTACAATGCTCTAGAATTACTGATTTGCAAATTTAAAAATTTATGTTAGAAACATGTAAAGTCAGTGGAAAAATACACTTGTTTTAGTTTTTCATTGGAGGTGTGTGAGCAAACAACATTTAAAACTCACTTGTCTGGAGTGCACTGCTGAAGCAAATTTGAGCTTAAATTTTGTAGAGAAGGCTATTAAGGCCCACTGTAAAGTACACATATACTATAGGAGAAATACTTAAGATTGCCCATGAGCTAAATAAATCAGAAAAGAGAAAAAAAAAAAATAACCGATGTTCCGGATTACCAAAGAACGATTTCAGCTCCAGTTGTTAAACCTAAAGATGTACATATCAGTGAAGACCGTTCCAAAGATTTTAAACCCTGCATCTCTGGACTTCTTGGGTTTGGCTCGTAGTTCGGAAAGCTGAGAGAACATCTCAAGAGTGGACGAGCAATCAGATCACGTTTCTGAGCAGACAGTAAACACAGCACATATGGAGCATTGCCAGGGTATGTTGAAGCAGTGTGGTTTATGTGAGAAAAGACTCCAAGGTGGAAATATTATTCATGGAGGACAAGCCATTTTACCACTCATTTCACTTGTGCCAGAAAATAAAAGAAAACAGGGGCCCTGTATCTTATTTGCAAGAAAGATTCAGTTAGTTATTAAGAATTTTATAGCACAGCTGAATCAATTTCATGGAAATACTAGACACCTGGATCATATATTAAAATATCAATATTAATCCTGTCTGGTAAGTGTAGAAAAAAGAAGATAACACATACGAGAGTGATTTGCACACTAAATTGGTATGCAAAGCAGTAGCAATGATTCACTTGTCTATGAAATGTATGGTGAAATAGTAAGTAATTTCTGTTAACCTTCTTGTGTGCCTCCTACCAGTTGGACACAAGGAAATAAGCAACTAGGGAGATTGGTTTGAATATTTGATCTGTACCATAACATCTGGCGCATTAAGTAGATGAATGAAATAATTAATTTGTATAAAATTATATCCTCCATTTGAAAAATTAATGCCTCCATTTCTATTTCTTATTTAATATGCTTTAGCTAAACCTTAAAGAAATATATGGTTCATGGAGAGGTTATCGCACCAAATGTGTTTTAGATTTTTGTAAAAAAAGTTGAAGTTATTTTAAGTCAAAATTTCTTTTGTAAAATATACATTCTTTTCAATCTGAAACTAGCATGTAGATTTTTTAATAACACTTAGCTAATGAAGTAATCAGTCATACTGTAGACACTTAATCTCACATTTGCATAATACAGTGTAAGTTTTAAAAAATCTTTTACATTGATCATTTCCTTCATTACAGCTTCACCCAGAGAAGTTAGAAAAATATCATCTAAATACCCATTTCTCAGGAATCTGGCCCATAGAGGACATAAGACTCACCTATCCAGGAACAAGGCATATGTAGCTGCACTTTGAAAAAGTCTCTGTTCATCTTTATAAGCTGTGGCTTTTACTCATATTTTTCTTGGGCTGGTGGAACTGCTTGGTTCACTCATTTCTTCATATTCTTAACCAGAGTGACTCTTAGCTTGTTTGTAGGTGTAAAGCACTCCTAGCCTCGCAAGTGGCTTTCCCTGCTGTCCTCGAAGCAATCAAGAAATCATGCTTAAACTAGCAGAGATTCTAAGGGGAAGAAAGGGATAGAACAAACAAGTTTTAAGGGTAAAAATGAAACTTCACCTTTCTGAAGTCAGAGCTACTTGTTTCTTACAGTTTTGTAAAGTTCTGTCTCACCCTAATCTCTTTTTTCTGCACTGACCAAGCTGTAGTATTTTTTCCCTTGTGCTCTCCAGACTATCCTCGGTCCCTGATTCCAACAGGAGTATATATTAAACTGCTCTTCAAATTACTTTACACTTTACAGTATACCTTCAATTCAAAATTTATACTGAATCTCTCCCCTAATGGGGATTTTCTCCCCAGACTACTGGGTTCAAATTCCACTCTAGCCATTTATTAAGTGTATAAACTGAACAAGTTATGCCAACTCTGTGTACCTCAATTTCCTCACCTATAAAGAGAAGGCAACAGTAACACTCTTCTCCTAGAATGTGTGTAGGAATTAATTGGCTACTTTATAAATTATTATAAAAGTGCTTGGCACATGGCAAGTTCTAGTTGTCATTATTAGTCTTGATACTATTTTAAACCACTATTAGTAGTGTCATAATCTTCTACAAAGAAGGGCATGCAAGGAGTATAGCTCAGGATGGAATATGTGCTTAGCATATGTAAGGCCTTGAGCTCCAAATAAGTAAAGAAGGAGAAAGCCAAAGGCCCCAGAGGTCGTCATAGTTAAATCAGTCAGGAAACATATTGTCTCTTTTCAGGAGAAACTTGAGAGCCTGGTCCAATCACCTCCCCCGCCAAAGGGTCCCTCAGGTTCCTAAGCTATAATTTTCTAGTTCTGCCTGGTGGGACCAGGCAGCCTCTCCAAGCAAAGGATAAGATCAAGGTGTTCCCTAGGTCCAGGACTTTGGGCCCTAATCCAAATCACTGTGCATTTTGGGTCTAGAGACACTGTTTCTTCTTTGTTCTCTCTATCTTTGCTTTAGATTTTCTAGTGTGTAATCTCACTAAGGAAAAAGTCCTGTCTACTCCTAACCCCATAACCTAAGGCAGAGCCTGGTACATGGGAGGCACTGAGCACATATTTGTTAAGTGAATAAATAAATGTTTAGAAAATAGTTTTTCATCTTTTCCTTTCCACATGGCCCAACAGCCTATGGGTAGCTACTAATAGAAAATATTGATCAGTTGATTCACTACATGTAGGATTTGGATAACAAAATAATAAGAATTAATAAAAATAAGAAACATGAGAGACTAAAGAGAGTGAAAAACCAAATTGTTCATAAAATATAAAATTTCATGACACTGAAGTGCCTGCCATAAAACAAACTTGTCATCTGTTTACAACTGAAATTATTTCAAGAGAAAATTTTAAAAATACCTGAAGATGATTACTAAGTATAGTTGAAGTGTAGCAAGACTTACGTGCTTAAATTTTACTACTTAAAGAACTTGGGACTGCTAACTCATGGCAGTTCTGTGAGGAGGAGACATCTGACAATTGAAACACTAACACAGCAGTATCCCTCACTGAGATTCTCACTTGAAATAAGAAAGTAAAAAACTTTATATAAAAATCCATCTCAAACAAGGTGTTTATAAAGATATTTCATTCATAAAAGTATGTGGTATAATTGTTTTTAAGTAGAAATTTCTGCAGTGAACTAGAAGTAAGGGAATGCCATACATTGCTTTTCTTTTGTGGTTAACATAGTATCCTCTCCGACAGTCCTAACCTCAGTTCAGTGGAGTAGATGCACCGATTATTTTAATTTCCATTTCACAGCTGAGCAAACTGAGTCTCAAAGAGGTTAAGCGACTTGTCCAAAATCACAACTTATGAGGGCAATTAAAACCCAGATCTTTAAAAACACTGACCATAGTCTTTCTATACCATGGCTTCCCTTAGCATATGTCTTTTTCTTTCCACATTAATGACAAGAGGGTAAGACACTAACCAAAATGTGACTCTAATGTTCCAGGTAATCTAGACAGTGGTTTGGGATCATCAGTCTCATCTGTTTATTGTACTATAACTGCTGAACATGCTGCCTACAATCTCTTTCCTTTATCGCAGAACCAAATTTAAAGAAAGAAGGGGGCAGAGAGTAATAAATTTTAGATATCTAAAAGTATGAATTTTGAGTACATTACAAAATCAGCAAACACACATTAGTTACGCATGTCAAAGCTGCACAGCGCCTCTGGGCCAACACAGTGAATGTCATGTTCCATTGGATGGATCATGAGGAACTCCCAAAAGAGTTGCTTTGGTTGCTGAGCTTAAATGAGAGACATAAAAATTTAACCCTTCTTCAGAGATTTGCTTGAACATGAGTATTTTCATCATTTGGATTGAAACAGTGATTTAGAAATGCGGTGGTAATAAATTATGGTAATTCTTATTCTGCTGTGTATTGAAAAGTATGCCATTGATTTTACACTCAGAGCACTGTAAACAGCAGAGGCAGTAATGGTCCGTGTGCAGAAATGAGAAGTGCCAAGGTATTGCAGATGACTCCCTCTGAGGGTTTTACTCATACTGTTGTTGTTATAGAAAACATTCATTTTAGTCACAGCTTTCCAACATGGAATAGAAAGAAACACACTCAGTAGATTCTTGCCATTTGTAGAAGCTATAGTTGCAGGTGTTTTTATAAAATTACTCTGAAAACTGAATTAGGGAATGTAGGACCATTGATCCTAGGGGAAATACAAGATAAGGTTCTTGGAAGACTGGTTCTGACATTTTGTCAATTGGCAACAGCACATAACCTTGTTTCATGTGAACTTCTGTTTCAAAACATCTTATTTAATAAATGTTATTGATTAATTGATTTTGAACTCATGGCCAGCAGCACAATAACTCACGCCTGAACAAATCATATCTAAAACACCTACTCAGTGGCACAAATGTAAGGAATGTGGATACAGCGCACCACAAGCAAGACACTCACAGTAGGAGCTTTGAAACAAGAAAACAGTGCACCATGTTTGACCTCCTCTGGAAACGTGCACTGAGACCACTTAGGTTCCTGCCAGACTGAATGGCTGTGAACAATTGTGAGTTATACCATGAATTACTTGTTTTGAGGCTACAGATAAACCTTATCAAGTTGGCGTTTGCAAATCTGGAGTTAAAACAGCTGAGGATAGAACGTAATTTTTAAGAGAGGTTAAGAAATAAATTTGGGGACGAAAATGTACCTGCAGCCACATGAGAAACTATAGGTCATTAAAACTCATGAATGTTAGGAAAAAAGTGAAACTTTAAGGATAAAATTTTACTAGTTGATGATACTTAAATACATTCATCTGGGGGCCTTGGTACGTATGCATATTGCATCATAATCTTGCATCTTAATCATTTTTACTTTGCCCTAAAATAAAGAGAGCTTATTGGTTCTATTTGGCTTCTTTGGCAATTTAAGGAGTTAGGCTGAGGTAACAGGCACTACGATTGAACTTACGGAGGAATGCAGAGAGCTGGGTGAAAACAGGTAAAGATTCACAATGGCGATAATGGCTCTTCAGTTGGAAAATGACATTCTAAGAAATGCGGAAAAATGGCCCCATGTGGGAAATGAAACTCAAGCCACAGAAGCTTCTTCTCTTTTCAGCAATGTCTGGGATCAGTTGGGACTCTCCCTTCCTGGCCACTGCCTTTATGTATTATGTGTCATAAGAATTGCTGGGGGCCACAAGCACCCCATCACAGCCTACTTACTATTTCTATGGCCTTGGGAGGGAGGCCGTGCTCCCGGGTTTCACCATTTCTGCCAATTAATAAAGGTAACAACACCTTCTTTCTGTGATGGCTGATTCCAGCTCTGTACTGCGAACACCTTGTGATAGAGCAGAACCCTCTGCAGGCTGGTGGCGGAATCATGGAGTAGCATTTCCTTTTCCTCCAGGAAAAACAAAGATCCATTTCTCATTCTTTACGTACTTGCTGTTCCAAGCTGTGACGCCAGAGATGCCCTGAAGGGGTTCTTTGTCCCAAACGGCTAGACCTTCCAAGACAGTAGTTAAACAGTTTCCACAATCTAGGCTATCAATTTCCACTGTAGAGTTTTAGGTCTTGATTTTTTTTTTGGTATGAGGAATCAAACTCAGGACCTTGTGCTTGCCAGGCAGACACTTGTGCCGCTGAGCTGTATCCGCAGCCCCTCTGTCTTGACTTTTCAAGGTTTTGTGATCATGTAGTACCCAATTCCTACTCCTACTCTATGTGAACACAGTCATTATAAATATAGATCAGAAATATAAATAACTAGAAATCATTTTTATAATATTACCTCTTGGTTTTGTCCATGGAGATTTCATTTCACTTGCAGTTATTTAAGGTTTGAGTTGCTGTTGAGTCACAGATTTTTAAAAAATTAAATTCTGAGTTATTTTTACTCTGTAACTTTTCACTGCTACAAATGCATTGTGAGGGGCTGGGGATATAGCTCAGTGGAATAAGCGCTTGCCTAGCAAGCGCAGGGTCCTGAGTTCGATCCCCAGTACCGCAAAAAAAAAAAAAAAAAAAAAAACAAATGCATTGTGAGCTCCATGGCATAGGCGCCTGCCTGGCAAGCGCAAGGTCCTGAGTTCGATTTCTGGTACAAAAAAATTAAATGCATTGCGAATGTACAAATCTTTAAATGAACATTAGATGTTAAGTACTCTATTGACATTAAATTTAAAATAGCTTCATTTGAAAAATTATTTTAGAAATCCTGTTTTTAAAGATAGTTTTCTCTCTACAGTGAAAGAAAGGATAATTTCAGCTTATACATATTTTAAGTCCCAAATCTAGAAGCTTTAAATGTACCATTCATTTAGCACAGATCTAATTACAAAATTTATTTCAGTTAGGAGGAAACATGAGTAACAACTACCAGAACGTGATCTCCAGAAGTTTGCTGTGGTTGCTCCCTCCTTCTGCACAGAATAAAAAGAAAGGAATAAGAGCAAAACTAGAATGAATGGAAGACTTTGAAGCAGGGCAGAAGTTAGAGAATGGAACCACATACCACTTACTTGAAAGATGAGCATTCTGAAATCAGTAGAATTTAGCCATATGGAAAGGACATGGTGATATCAGACTCATAATTTCTTTAGAAATTCTGAAAGCTTTCTCAAAATTGGATGAAATCCTGGCCAACCTTATTAGTGATTCCTGGCATCCACATATGAAGACTGGGAAAATGAGTAAATCATGGGAGGATGGAAAATCAGCCCTATTTGCCCCAATTTGGATCGAGGGCTTTTAGACTTGAGTATGGCACCGGAAGGGAGAGCCTTACCCCTGACCTCAAGTCACAAATCAGCACAGGCTGTCCGACATGAGGAGGCAAGCCCAAGAGCAGAGGGGAGGATGGAGGAGTGGAGTTCAGCGGCATCCCTGAGGGTGCGCTGGAGCTGCTGGTGAACAGCTGTAACAGCAAACCCGGATTGGCACCTTTGTTCTCGCAATCCACATGATCAGTGCAGCAGGCTCCCCAAACAAGTGGGCGAACACCCGGGGAAGCCAGAGCTAACAAAGGAAGCCATCATAGGTAAGAGACACCAGTTTAGGAAGATCTGAGCCCTGGTGGACCAGTTAGAACAAATGTAGACCTAAAAACACAAATGAACTGGGCAAAACCAGCTATTTCTGGCTTTAGTTTTGCAGACCACCATCTTTCTCTGTATTCCCTTCAGTATCTAAGTGCAACGAAATATGGTTTCTGAGTGTAATGTGAGTACAATAATTAATGTAAACTATTGAATAAACTGTAATCATTAAAGATCCTCGGATGACCACAGGGAGTCATTCTATGCTAATTTCTTCATCAGTTATGGGGATAGGCATTAGAATATGTCTAATTCCTAGAGTTAAAAATACTTTTTAAGGATTTATTTGAAGATAAAGCCACTAATGGAAGGGTAACAAGGTTTATTAGCCCTGAATTATTGAAGTTGGAGTGAAGGAAAACTCTCTCCATGTAACAAAAAATAGTAGAAAATACAGAAAATACAATGAGAGCAAAGACCGAGGGAGGGGGGAGGGAAGGGAGAAGGGACAGGGACCCAGACAGACCCCTGAGACAGGAGCACCAAACAACTGTTACAAGGAGAAATGGACATATTTGAATACCTTTATGAAAAGAGCAAGCATCTGTAGGGTAGGTCGTCAGTAACATCGGAGAACATCTGCATGAAGGAAGAACAAGCACAGCAAACTGACTCAGCCAAGGAAGAGGTACGGCAGAGATGTGCCTGGCAAGGACAAGTAGAAAATGAGTAGTTGCAATACTGACCGAAGGAAAAATAACCCAAAGTCAAAAATATTCAACGGAAAGGTATTAGATGAGTGAAGGAAACAATTCATAGAAACTAGAAACATTAACATCTGTGATATTAAAACTTGAAAATGTAAGAAGGCAGAGACAGAGAGATAGTGAAGATTTTGGACTATAGTATTAACAGCTTTCTCTCAAGGCAGAATGACCAAAAAAAAATCAAGTTGTAGAAACTAAACTGAAGAGTCGCATACCTGGCCGAAGGGCGTCATGGCAGAAGTTGGGCAGCATCACTGAATTTAAACTGTGCCGTCCCCACAACCCCGAGAGAAGGCCCAGGGACGCGTGGTATGAGAAACCTTTAGGGGACCTATTTTTAACAACAAAAAGAAAAAAAAGAATTTAACTGTTTAATATAGGAATATGAGAAATAGAAAATTATGAAACTGTTGTGCAGCACATTTATATATAATTTAGATAGGATGTTGACATTTATATACAGAGATAAATGTCTACTTCAGTATACTGAATTTTTTTATTTAAAAGAACAATAAAAGCAATAATACAAAATTTCACAGCAAGATAGAGTAGCAATGGTTAATACATTGCATATTGTTATCTTCAAAGTAGATGTTCCAATTACAAAATATAGGCAGGAAAAATTGATCAGTATAAGTGCAAACGTTTCTTTTCAATGAACACAATTTAGTAATATAACTATCTAAACTATCACATATTTGCTTTTTTCCTTTTCCCTTCCTTCTTTTCTCCTTCCTCCCATCCCAGTTTCTCTTTCCTTTTGAACAGTTTCTTTCCATATCACAATGTCTATTGTACATTTTGGATCTTATTTACTGTTTCAGCTTCTTACACTAGGGAGACAATATGATGTCTACACATGTGACTGTGATTTATTTCACCAATGAATATGGTCTCAAGTTACATCCATTTACCTATAAAAGTCTCAAGTTTATCATACCGCAGCAACATATGTGCACCCAATTTTATAGCAGCACAAGTTGTAATAGCTAAATCTTGGAAACAACCCAAATGCCCATCAACCAAAGAATGTATTAGAAAGATGTATTTTTATATGAAGTATTACTCATTGTATTAAGAACTATACTGAATATTCTAGGTACTGTTTATTAAACTTTCTCCAAAAACCTGGGAAAAATGTAATACATATATATGTATATATATGTGTGTGTATATGTAGTACATTACATATGTATATATGTATATTTATGTATATATTATATATGTATATATAGTTTTTAATCTCTAATATACTAATAGCCTCTAAGTCTGACATAAAGAAGTCAAATCTTCCAATAGATAAATTGACAAAGTCATGACTAGCTAATTCTCCAAAGCAAAACAATCAAAAAACCTCAAATTATCAATCAGCCTTAAAGCTGCCAGTCAGCAGGTAGGTTCTGCGCAACACTGTGAGTGAGCACTGTTCTAGGCCTGCAGGTCCATCATTGCCTACAAAGGGGAAGAAGCTCTGTCCTCACAGAAAGGCAGAAGGAGAAACCAGAAGTGAAGTGCATGAAAGAGTGCATAGGTCACACGTTAGGAGGTGAAAAGTTGTGTGAAGAGGCCAGTAAGACAGTGGGCAATGCCCCGAAAAGAACAAGAGTTCAGTCCTTGGGGACAAAGCCAGAGCGCTCCAGGAAGAGGGGAAGGCGTGAGGTTCTGCGAGAATCATCTAGGGGTGGCGCGGACCATGTGGGAGAGCACTGGACACTGGGGGCGGGGAGGGCTGGAAGGTCTGAGCCAGCAGAAACTGAGCTTCTCTTGGAGAGAGAGAAGATGGGAAAGAGTTGAGAAGGGTTGAGGGTTTTGAGAAAGGACAAGCTGATTTATGTTTTAGAAGAACAACTCTGATTGCTTTGCTGTGAACAGACTCCCTGGGGTTGACGAGGGTCCGAGGCATGCTCATTTCTAAGCTTTCTGGAATTTGGCTATCAGTATTCAAAGGTGCATATTGACTCACTAATAGTACTGTTAGGAAATGAGCAATTTCTAAAACTAGTGATACATGTATAAATATATATACTTACAGAAGAATCAGTAGATAATTGTAAACTGATGGGTTAACCCAGTGTTCAACAATAAGAGCTTACTTAAGTAAATTACAATCTATCTCCACTTTGAATTACCATAACATACTATTTTAAAGCATTGCAGAAAAGCACTTAGTGAAATGAAATGTTAACCACAGTATAGCATTAAAGAAAATGCTTATCAGATACCATACATTGTAGAATAGGACCACATTTAAAGGAAATATATATAGGCAGATTTTTTAAAGAGAGACCTCCATGTGCATGTCAGCAGTATAAATATAAGAGAAGAAATCCAGAAGCAAAATAATACGGGGCACTTTATAGGGATAGTTTTACTTTTATATTGACTTTTTTTCCCTATAGCATCTCAACTTTTGCAGTGAGGGATTTAAAGATTTTACGTATTTCAACATTTTAGGCAAAACAACTTGTACGCATGTTTGAATGATCATCTTATGTTTCCTTGAAGGGAGGTTTATGATTTCCTTTCCCATTCTCTGTTACGTTCTTCTATTCCATATCACGGGGCTTCGACTTCTGTCCCTTTCCCATTATTTCCATGTTATTTTCCCAGAAGAGCAGCTATGAGAACCATGGTCATAAATATCTCCAGGCTTTATTACTCTGTCAAACTGGCCAGAGATTTCTCCTGTTTACATGACCCCCAGCAGCACCCGTTCGCTCTCTTCCTGTAAGAATACATTGTCCTCACCATAACATCTTTGCCATTCAGCCGAGTGGAATGTGACTTGTGTAACAAGATGTTAACATGGAAATCCACCCACATTGTTATTACTTGCTTTTAGCTCACATTGAGCATATTAAAGGCAACACAGTGACTTGTGGACAGATTTTGTAACTGTTTGCATGGGGCAGTGTTGCTCCCATCAGCTTTAAGAGGAGCCTGGGGTGCCTGTCCCTCCACTCTTGTCCAGGGAGAGGCTTCAAAGGACTGCTGAGAGTGCTTGACAGCTGTCATCTGTCATGTGTGGGAACACAGTAGACCATGAAGCTCCAGGCCACGGAATGAGAGAGGACAAACGGGCAACATGTCAAACCATGAATGAAAAAGTTCAAAAGAAGATAGATTTGCTCTGTGGCCCTCACTCAGGCGAAGAATGTGTGACTACTTCCTTAGGCATGATCTAAGGCTGGTGTAAGATACAGTCCTGTCCTAGAGGGAAGCCTGGAAGGACACAGAGTCCTACACACACATACGATCCTACAACCCAAGGCTTGTAGCAGTGGTCACTGTTCCTAAGGACGCTGCACTGAGAGAGATGAATGTGGAGGCCTTTTCCACAGGATCCACAAAACATCACCTGGAAAAAAACAACAACCTTCAAGTCTCTGTGAAGTCTAGAGAGAGATCAACATGGTGCTATCTATCAAGCAAGAAGGCAAATCACCTATGTAAATATTGAGCCAAGACCTGAGTAGACATTTCTCAAAAGAAAACACACAAATGCCCAGAAGATATATTAAATGCTGCTTAGCATCATTGGTACATGCAAATTAGAGCCACCATGAGATAGCACCTCACAACTCTTAAGAAAAACTTCCACCAACAAGGGAAAAGGAAGTGTTTCACAGAAATGTTAAGAAAACCGAATCCATTTTACACTGTTGGTGGGAATATAAATTAGTGCAGCCATGGTGGAAACAGTAGTAGAGTGATGCTTCAAATAATTAAAAGTAGAATTGCTATATGACCTACCAGTTCTTATGCTGGGCATTACCCAAAGGGATTGAAATCAGTATGTCAAAGAGTTACCTCCTTTTCATATTCATTGCAGCATTATTCTGAATAATGAAGATAATGGAATCAACCTAAGTATCAGTGGATGAGTAGATAAAGAAAATATGGCATATGTACACAAGGGAGTACTATTTGGCCTTTAAAAATGACAAAATTTTGTTGTTTTCAATAACATGGATTAACATGGCGGATAGTATGTTAAGTGAGACAAGACAGACAGAGAAGACATCTCAATCACATGTGGAACCTAAAAAAGCAAAACATGTAAAAATAAAAGTAGTTGATCTCATAGAAGTAATGAATGGAATAAAAGTTAAAGAAGTTGTGGGCGAGGATCAGAAAATAGGGAGATATTGGTTAGAAGGTGTAATGTTTTAATTAGAAGGAGTAAGTTCTGCAGATCTAATCTACAGCATGGTGACAACAGTTAACATGCATTCTTAAAAACTGTTAAGAGAGTAGATTTCACACATTCTCATCACAAAAACATGATAAGGATATAAAGTAGTGGATATGTTAATTATTTTTATTTAGTCATTCCATGGTGAATACATATATCCAAGTATAACATTGTGCAACATAAACATACACACTTTCATTTGTCACTTTAAAAATAAAGACATTAGTACTGTTATCTATCAGATTTAACTTCCTTTGCATAATACATTTCAAGTTATGACTGAAATATCATAAAAATCTGTTTCAATGCAGAAAAAATGCTTTCCTTTCCTCTCTTTTATCCATATACTCCAACCCCAGAAGGATTAGAAGCCTTATTTAGTGGTCCCTGGGGAAGGAGGGACAGAAAATCCAGGTGGAGAAAGAAGCCACCTATACTTCTGTCCCCCACAAGGTGGGTAGAGAAGAAGACCCCAACCTTAAACCAAGCTTGGAGTTCTGTTTGGAGTCTATTACTTCGAATGGACATTTGCAGTAACTCTGCACTCTGAACTGTGCAAGAATGAACAACAAAATTGAAGAAGAAATTGCCTGAAATTTTAAATTCAAGAAGAGAGGAAGAATTATCCCACAGAATAAACATGACAAAACTTTTTAAAATAGAGTTGTATTGTGACAGATCAGTTTCGTTTGCATTACTTGTGTTATATGTTGGGTATCTCATGTCTTTTCTATACTTGGGTATTGGGATCTTGGTGATGTTTTTGCTGATCTGTGTGGTATGACACTAAAACACTTATTATGGACATCAACATTTTCACAGAAACTGCTGCACCTCATAGACTTGTGAAAATTAAAGAAAATACCTAATACCAGCATTAAAGAAAATACCTAATACCAGCATTCACTTTCTATTCCATTTTTGTTGAACTAGAGATGTGATATAGAAACTTTGAGTTTTCCTTCCAAACTCTAAGTTGCCCTTGAATCAAATTCTGTGCTTTTATAGTTTAACTAAGAGTAGCACATTAGCACTTTTCAAGCTTTCTTTTACACAGTGGCAGAACCTCTTGTGAAATTACTTGTTTGACCTTACCAAGCTCTCCAAGTTGTATCATTGTGGATCTCCTACTGCAGGGGATATATTTAAACTTGAAAGGAAGTCCTCATTGATAAGGAACATTTAAAGTAGAATCAGAGAAAATTTTTTGATTGACTTTTTCAGTATTGTGATACAGCAGAAAGTATTCAAAGGTTGTTTTTAAAGATTCATTCTTTATATCTGGACCTACACGCGGATGTAACACCATATACAACACTTGCATTGCCCAGATAAGTAAGAGCCACTACCAAAACACGGGGCCTCGGGCATCGTTTACTTGCAGTTGAATCCTAATTGGAATCTTGTATCTTCTACTTAGGCCTCCTACCTCATGCTCATCTTCCTCCACCGTGGTGCTGCCTGCTCATAAATAATAAAGGTTTTGTCTGTGTTGGTCAGCATACTACAACTTTGTCTACTCTTGACTGTTCAGGTTAAAGCCTTTGACCAAACTGACTCCATCTTCAACAGCATCCAGATTATTCTCTGCTCTGCTAAGCTAAACTTTTATCTTTCCCTCTATTTCTCTTTACCAAAGAATCTAGTAGGTACTTCCAAACACTTTATCCTCTGAATCAGTTTGACTTCTAAGTAGCTCCTTCTGACAGTGTCCCATTCATTCATTTATCTAATCATTTCACTGATTCCTTCAACGAATATATGTGAAACCTTTATGCTGTGCCTGGTACATTTTGTCCACACTTTTAAGGTTTTCCTACATAATTTTCTTAGTTACCTTGCAGGATACCTATATTATAGAATGCATGATTTCTTTGTGCACACTCATCAAAAATAATCTTTTAAAAAATACCTCTCCCCACTCCTGTCATGACTTATTAGTTGACCTACTGAGTCTTAGGAATGTTTCCCCAAAGGGGAATGACATTAGAAAGAACAAAGATGGCCAGAATTGACAAAGCGAAAGAAGCACAGTGACAGAGATCTGCCTGATGAAGTGCTTCGCAGGGTTTGAGATCCGATTAAAGGGAATTCTGCGGGAAAGTTGATTTTTTTAAAATTGGAGATTATTTAAGAAGATTTCATCTTTCTCTTATGAGAAGAGTCCCTTAGGAATACTGCACATATAGGGACAATTTCATGCAGTACCTGTTGGGAATATCATACTATTCTGTTACAATCACAAAGGCCTCTATAGAAAGAGTTCTTACAAGACTGAGTGTAAACTGTGAACAATTAGAAAATTAACATATCGGGTCAGTTTTGGTTTTGAAGTTCGGCTTTTGAAAATTATTAATACTAGTAGAAAAATAAAATAAATCGTAAGTCATAGAGTTACTGGTTCTGACACCAAGTTCTTGCAGTTGTAGTGATGTTAGCGTCATGCTGTGGTGGCCTTGACCTTTGTACAAGAAACCTTAGAGGTCAGAAATTAAGCAAATAGCACCTGCATTTGCACTGTCTGCGCATCATTTTTCCTCAGGGATACTAATTGGACTTCTTCATCCAAAACTAAGGCTAATACAGCTTAGTGCGAAGGTGATACTTGTAATCATCCCCACAGAGCTAGCCTTGCAGAAAGGAGTAGTTAACATACCTCAACCCCTGGATTCGCTCAGCATCTAGAATAAAGTTTAGATTGAATTTCATTGACTCAGATATTGTTTAATGAAAAAAATGGTGAGACTATCCTAGAAATTGGAGCTCTACCAGAAGACTCTGTGTATCTGATAGCACAAGTCACCAGGGTACCCCGAAGTAATGAAAGGAAGGTTTAGTTCCAGCATTGCTGCTGTCACCACCCTCTCCTCCCTGTCCCCTGCCAAAGCTGCGGTAGGATGTGGCCCTTCTATAGTGGCCATGGGGACCGAATTCTAGGAAAGTGGAGTGAGGGGAAGGTATTTTAGCTAGATGAGATGTTGTATTGTTCTTTATTTCTAGCAGCAAAACAACTGACTGATTATTGGCTCTTGTGAAAGGAAACAACAAAGATGTCAAGAAGCCATCAGCTTACATTAGCAAGCCCTCAAAGCTGCCAGCAGAACCTAAACGCAATTGAATATGCCAAAATGATTCCTTCTTCCTACAATGCCCTTTTGAGAAAGTTTCACTGGTGTATCTAGATTTTTACATTTAACTGATGTCCTTTTTACAAGGTTTTATCCCCACTTATTTGTTCAGGATGCTAAAATTACAACAAGCATTTAAAGAAATGGTTGCCAAGTTATTTACCATGTCTATTTACTGTGCCATCGTAAATGCTGCTGTCTGAATGTCAATAACACTGTTCCATAATTATTTATTTACTTTTGTCTTAAAAAGGCACTATTTTGTACGGAATAGAAAATTACAACTTGGAGGGAAAGTGACAGTTGTCTGGTTTGTAGTGCTCTCTTTTTAGTTATAGCGCCTGTGTGTTAAGAAGCTGGCAAAAATGGCTGATTTTTTTTTCCTTTCAGCTGTTTACCTCTGCAAGAGAACAATGCAAAACAAAGCAAGACTAGAGCTAGCGGACTATGAAGCTGTAAGTACCAAGGACTTCCTGGCGAAGAAAGGCACAAAGTGCAAGGGAAGAAGGTCTCTGGTCATCCCTCGCCACCTCCCCTTTAACTTTCCGCATTTATGAATCACAGGGCTCCATATCCATGGACCAGGCAGTCCAATGGCTTAAAAAAGTCCTTGTGTGCTTCCTTCCCCTCTTTATTCATGTTGAGGATGGTGAAATTCTAAGTCTACGTTCTCAGTGCAGGAGGGAAAAGCACATCTTATTTTCTGAAATTGACTTAACTGTAAAGATTTCAGATCAATATGCCAGTGGCCAGGTGTGGTGGTGCAGGCCTATCACCCCAGCTACCCAGGAGGCTGAAGTCAGAGAATCACAAGTTTGATTGCAGTCTGGGCAGTTTAGCAAGACCCTGTCACAAAATACAAAAATGAAAAGGGCTGGGAATGTGGCCCAGGGGTCGAGTGTCCTGCGTTTACTACAAGCACCACACACACACACTCACACAAAGAAAATACCCAAACAATGAGAATTAAAATCACTTCCACCATGTGAACATGGTTTATGCTAAACCTTCAGGTTGGGCACCATGGGCAAATGAAACATTTGGGTGTAATTTAGACAAATGGTTGCTATGTTGTGATTTGCTGAATTCAAACCACCATGTAGAGGTAGGATTGGGCTACAAAAGTTTATGCTTATTGCCAGGACCTGATTACACTGATTGAACCATCAGTATGTGTGCATTGTTTTCCTGCTCCTCCATAAGGTGTCACAGAAAAGTCCAGGAGCTTGGTCTTGAGCAGTTTCTCATATGGGGTAGTTAAAGTATCTAACACATACTGGATTTAATATGTGAGTACACATTCTATTTTAGCTATATTCTTTAAGGTAAGTCATTCACAGAAATTAGTACGTTGTTTGTTTCTGTTCAAAGACTTGGTTTGGTCCCCTTTCCTTTTGCTGGAAAAAAAATACCAGGCATATACAACTTAAAGGAAGAAAGGTTTATTTTTGCTCAGAGTTCAGAGGATGTACTTCATGGCCTGCTGACTACAAGACAGGAACATCGTGGTGGAAGGATAACAGTGGAGAAAAACTTCAACAGTGTTTGAAGCAGAGGTGGGGTGGAAAGCGCCAGGGAGGAAGGTGCCAGGACTAGACCTAGTGCTCGAGGTCACACCGCCATGATCCACCTAGACACACCCGCAAAGGAGTTTTCTAATCCCTCAGCTCTTCAGTCAGTTCTATTGACTATCTAATTTAATGGTCACACCTGTTGTAGCTGAATTACTGAGGATGCTTGTCATTTAGAACCAGACTACACTCAGTGCCGTAGAAATACTGTGTTTGTCTTCCTCACAAATCCATGTGATAAAGAAAATAGCAGGACGTATTAAAGATGAGCACCGCAATGTCTTCACCTGTGGCTTCTCTTTCAGGAGAGCCTGGCCAGGCTGCAAAGAGCTTTCGCCCGGAAGTGGGAGTTCATTTTTATGCAAGCGGAAGCTCAAGCAAAGTGAGTCCTTGTGAGTCTTTTGGAAGAATTGTTCGTGTTTTGGCCTTTTGTACAGAGCAACCTTCCACTTAACACTACTTATTCTTGATCATTATGATGCTGACAGAGTGGACAAGAAGAGAGACAAAATCGAAAGGAAGATCCTCGATAGCCAAGAGAGAGCATTCTGGGATGTACACAGACCTGTGGTGAGCAGACACACCCCCATTCTCCCAAATCCCTGTTCTCAGTTGTAATGGGTGAGGGGACCCATGAGATCAAAGGAAGGGCTGGGATTCTCCATCGTACATGCCACACTTCCTAGGGAATGTGTTCAGTAGAGCCTGCCACTTTCAGTAAGAGGACTGCACTTCAGTAGTGTTTCATTTATGAAATCATGCAGCTTTCTTCCGTGACATCACTTGGCCACTCAGTTTTGACATTTGGAGTGTGTAGTGCTGCTCTAAACAGTTTAAGGAAAAATACTTAAGGGAAAAACAAAGCAGTTTATATGGCTTACCGTTTACACTTTTGGCTATGTAGTGAATGGGTAAGTCAAGTGTTTCTTTTTCTTTTTTTAAAAAAAAATCTGTTAATCACCTATTGGTGACATTCATGGACTAATGTTTTAAGTGGTTTTGATTCAAATTTTCTTACTTATAAAGTTGTAGCAGCAGACCTGAATATAGTAATTTATTTTTTTCTTCCTTGATAATGTTACATTGTTTGTCTCTGTGTGACAAATACTGAATCCACCTGATTAATTAATATCAGAAAATTTCATTGGAAGTACTAAATCATGAGCATCTGTAAAGTACCGTGTCTGAGCTCATAAATTTTGATGCAATGTCTTTTTCTTCTGTCAATTTTAAATATAGACAAAGTTGTAGATGATAAGATTTGCATAAATATTACTAGAGTAAATAGTAAGTTTGCAAAGTGAGAAACCAATCAACCAAGATCACTTAAGGATACCTAAAAATTTTCCTATGAGAGTGAGACTAAAATAGAAAGACTCCAAAGGTTTGTTTGTATATTTCTATTTCAAATGGCAATGCAATTATTAAGTTTTATTTTAAATTTGCTCTTTCAGCTCTCCAGACAGAATTGAGCACTAACTGGCTTTTCTGCTTAAAATTCAGTTTGAGTTTTAATACTCATACTGAAAAAGATTATGAAGTCACCCAGCTTTTGCAAGAAAATATGAAGTAGGATTTTTACTTGTGTATTTGTTTTAAGTAGCCTCTAGAAACACATCCACACATCATGTTGCCATGTATGTCCACATTGTGGTTCCTGCATAGCTGGTGGCCTTTCTGTGGCCTCACCGAGCTTGTGTGACCCGGCCGTCCTGGTAACCTAAGAGGACTCCCACCTCATCAGCTCCCCTGGCTGCCCACTACCATTCCATACTCAAGCTTTCAGAATGTGAAAACTGGTCATCCCTCACGCTCTGCTCCTTTGCCTAAGAATGGCTCAGCCTTTGTGCATTCCTGGGAGAAACAGAATCTGCTGACAGTGTTTTTCTCTCTCTCTCTAATGGGAGTCAGGCTCCTGTCCCTCGCTCCTTGCCATTAACAAGGAGCACAGTGAGTGTCCCCCAAGCCCCTGCCCCGTTCCCGACAAGGCTTCCAAGTAGAAAATCAACCTAAGGAAAACCCACCTTCAGAAGCCACCTGGAAGCCTTTAGCTGCATCTCCTTTATTCAACTTGAAGACGCTTGTGAGAAGCCTTATGCCATCTACCGTGAAGACAGCATGCAAAACTACACTGGTCATCTTGTCTGGGTGCCTTCAAGAATGGCATTCACAAAAAACAGTGCTACCTTCAGCCATTTAGTTTTCTTACACTACAGCTTCTTATAGTACTGTAGAAGCATTACCTACTGGCAGATTTCAAGTTTAAGCATTTTAAAGTGGTCTCAGATATTTGGGAAATGCCAGCATTTGTCTGAAGGCCGTGTCTGCCCTGCAGCTCTTTTCGTCTCTGTTTTAGCTTTCTGGGTCCTTAGAGAAGCACTCAGTGAAGTGAATGATAAAGATGACCAGCACAGGGGCTTCAGGCTCAAAAAGCTTTGAGTGGCTGTTTCCTCAGTCAAATGCATAAGTTATGTCTCTCTTCATTGTAGTCAATTGATAAGCTATAGTATTTTATAAAATAACTGTCCACAAAGTAGAAGTAGCATAGGAAAAAACCAGCAATATTTATAATAATTCCCGGGAGTGTCTACGCATTATGTTCATCTCTAGAAAAAAATTCTGCAGCTGTTGAATCAACCCTAAATAAATATATGAAGACCTGACATCCTGTACTGCACTGTTAAAGTGGAATAGGAATCCTGGTAGCTGGGTGTCTTCTTCATAGCCTGTGTTGCTGTGGCAGTCGTTGGAAAAATCTTTCTGCCTTGTGCTTGTCATTTTGCTAAATTTAAATATCTTCTAGAAAGATCAATGAAACCAGGTTTTGCATTCTAAGACCAAATTACTTCAACCTGAGAAATGCAGAACCCTCGCCTACCTGCAGCAAAATGCAAGACAGAGTCTGCTGACTTGAGGCTGAGCCTGGCGTGGCCTGGGCCACTGTTGCACACCAGCCTACCCTGTGGAGTGTAGAGACAGTCCTCTGGTGTCATCCTCCAGCTTTCATATCAGCCAAAGGCGAGTAGCCCTAGCAGATGGAGAGACATGAAACAGAGTGGGAAGCAGTGGGTTTTGCATCTGGGAAGGTTATCTACTAGGCCTAATTTGTATATGGTAATTATTTATCTTCTGAGATTTAGAAACCTCATTTAGAAAATGGAAATATATCTTCCTTTGCTATGTTATGAACATTCAGTGAAACTGGATGTTTAAAAGAAGCTGGCACATTATTGGGCATATGGATGACAAATGTCTACTTCCTCTTTGAAGGGATGCACACAGTGTGCTCAGAATGGGTAAGGTAAGAAAAATGGGATCTGGCTGGATATAGTAAATATGGCACCCACATGTAATCAGTTTCAAAAATGTCTGTACATTGAGCAGAATGCAATCAAGGTGAATTATGACCTCCCTTTATATTCAGAGGTCTCAACAAAAATAATCCCTGAAACCACTTCCCTGCCTCCAGCCTTATAATTCCATTCTTTCTTTTGGGGGTGCCTGGTGTGGAATGGATGATGAGCTAAGACTGAGGAGGTTATCATGGTGCTGACGGCTAAGTATCGGTTCTCTCTCTTTCTCTCTCTCTCCGATTTTATATTTGAGCTCTTCAATTTTATTTATGTTTGTATTTTTAGGTAGGCCTTTATTTTGGAACTGGGACTTTGCCCCCTAGGTTTAGACAATGCCAGAATTACCACAATGGCCTGTCTTGGCATTTATCAACCGGTGTACCTTTAATGAGTGCAACTGTGTTGAGCCTTTAAAAGGGTATCCAAAGGAACTCCTTGAGCTGTATAAGGATGATGTTTGTGGTCAGTTTTTTAATTTAAATGTATCAATACTTGAGCCACTTTCCAATGCAATGATTAGTCCCTGTTTCCTTGAAAGGCTGAATTGAAACTCATGAAACAAAGCATGTCACCCTTCCCATAATATGCATTATCATTTACTCTGGATTAGTATGATCCAGATGCTGTAGTAAGGCCTAGCACTGAAAATGCTTAAAACACAGTCTGTATTCCCACAACTCACAGTCCAGTGGAAGCATTTTATGTGCATAGTCACCAGTACATCATGAGCTATGCGTGACTGGACCAGTCGCCCTGGGAAGAGATACAGCCCTTCGCAGGTGTTTATATGACTTGGCCACATACACAGTGGCTGATGGTGAAGAACGAGTTAAAGGCAAGAAGTGTGGTGCTCTGTGCAGAGGAAGTGGCTGCAGAAAGAATGATCTTGTAGCTGTGTGTATTCACCCTTCCCAAGGGAGTCATAGACACTTACCTAGGTTCCACAAACGATGTCCCTGTTTATACGTGTGCTGTGACATCATTTGCTTCTGGTTTTCGAGTATTCTTTGCATTCCTTTGGCAATTCTGAAAAGCCCAGACTTCAGCACATCTTTCAAGCATTATAAGCCCTGACCTGGAGGTACCCAGCTACCTTATAGGCAGTTCCTGTCAGAGAAGGTTGTATGCTACGCACGCTAATGTATGCTTCTTAACATTTAGCACTATCTAAAATCTTTGCCAACTTCAAATAATAGAAGATATAAATTGAAGTAGAGATTGGAAATAATAATACAGCAATAGAGTGGAGAAAAGGCAGTAATTGGGTAAAGAATAAGATCAGTAATTTTTAGAGTTCCTCCCAGCACTGTATGAGAATTAGATCACCATCTTTTTTTACCCCAAGCCATTAGTTTAGGGATGAGTGCTAAATATTCAATGAAGACTTCATGAATAAAAATACTTAAGAGAAATGGAAATATCTTTCATAGAATGTTCCAAATAAAAAGTAATTGTCTAGCTCTTCCTGATTGCAAGTTAAGCAAATATTAATTGCAAAATTATGAAAATAGGTGATTTACTTGTGCCTTCCTTATCTAAAGAAGAGAGATCTTGTCAGTAATTCTAGATATAGGACCAATGTTTGCAGGATGTTTTGGGATATACAACTAATTTTTAAATTTATTAAGTTGAAGGTAACCAAGCCCTGATGCAGGGCCTGTTTGTCAGAGGAAAGCAAGAAGGTCAGAAAAGACTTGATACTCATGGGGAAAGTCCCATCTTTCTTCTTCCTTGATGATAGTTCCATAACTCCAGAAAAAATGTTTAGACTCCCTACATAGCTTTCTTTTTCTTCAAGTAAATCAATATGAAATATTCTGGTGAAGCAAATGTATGTGGAGGGAATTTATGTGAAAATCCTTCTTCAGGATGGAAAACAATATGCCATGTGACAGAACCCAGGAAAAAGCAGGAGTAGCTATTCTATTTGCAGACAAAGTGAATTTGAAGCCAAGACTAATTAAGAAAGATAAGGGAGGTCACTGCATCCTTGCAAAGGGAATAATCCAAGAGGAAGCAATAACAGTCATAGATATATATGCAACAAATACCAGTGCCCTCAACAATATAAAACAAATATTAATGGGCCTGAAAAATCAAATAAGTACTAATACAATCTCAAATACCCCACTGTCACAAAAAGATCAACTAGACAAAAAAACCAGCCATGAAATATTACACTGAACCAAACTTTTGAACAAATAGACTTAGTAGATGTTTACAGAGTGTTCCACCCCACAACATCAGAACACTCATTCTTCTCAGCTGCACACAGGACATTCTCCAAAATAGATCACATATTAGCTCATAGAACATGCTTAAGTAAATGCAAAGGAATTGAAATTATCCCATGCATATTATCAGACCATAGTGCAATGAAATTGGAAATCAGTGGCTACAGAAACACAAGAACTTCATAAACACATGAAAATTAAATGGCACCCTCCTGAGCAACCAATGAGACACAAATGAAATTAAAGAAGAAATTAGACAGTGTCTACAATTAAATGATAACAGCAGTACTGCATACCAAAACTTAGGGGACACCATGAAAGCAGTTCTAAGAGGGAAGTTTATAGCAGTGAATACCCATATCAGGAACCAAAACAATTAAAAATGGGCAAAAGATATGAACCGGCACTGCAAAAAGGAAACACACAGATGCCAAGTAAGTATATAGAAATAATTTCAGCATTATACTTTAATGCCACTAGGGCATTTCAAATTAAAATAACAACAAGATACTACAATGTATCTATTAGCATGACAAAAAATTCAAAATCCTGGCAACATCAAAGGCTAAGGAAGACATGGAATGACAAGGACCCTCATTTTGGTGATGGGAATGCAAAATGCAACATCTGCTTTAGAAGACAATTTTGAAGTCTCCTGTGAAATTAAGCCTACTCTTACCATATGGAACAGTGTTGGTACTCCTTGACATTTATCCAGAAAATTAAATAATTTTACCTACACAGAAATCTACAGCCTGCTCATGAGTACTTATAATAGCTTTATCTATGGTTCTTAGAATCAGCCAATATGTCCTTCACGAGAAATTGTGGTGTATCCCTGCAATGGGATGGTTTTGATTAATAGAAGTAATGAGTGACATGTCCGGAAATGACATGTAGGTACCTTAAACGCATAGTGCTGAGTAAACAGCCAGATGTTGCATGATTCCAATTTTACAATATTCTAGAAAAGGTAAAACTAAAGAGACAGGAAAAAGATCAGTGGTTTTTCAGAGACTGCCAGTGATGCAAGATTCACTGAATGGGAAGGGCAGGAAATGAACAGTAAAACTATTTCTTAGGCTGCCTTGTGGTGGATGCGTGTCACTACACCTTTGTCACACCCACAGACGCACAACACCAAGAGTGATCCTAATGAACACACTTCAATAATGCATCCGTGTTGGCTAATCTGATGAAACAAATGTACCACACTAACATGAGACGGGCCACCGGCTGGGGTGAGCAGGGTAGCATGATTCTCTGTACTGTACTCTGCTCAGATTTTCTGTAAACCTGAAATTTCCCAGAAACAATGATGACTTTTTTAAAAACATAGATAAAACTGTTTTAACAAACGGAAACAGGAGGCTTCTCACCCAACGTAATCTCTGACCACAAGGGCAGAGCAGTATCATTGGATGACACAAGCAGATACAAGTGCATTTTATTTGTGTAATGCCAGGCCCATCCGTGTGGAAAAGCTGCCGGTTCTTTCTTTGTGTGTCTTTCTGCACTGCATAGGGCGAGATCTTGGAACAGGGTACAGTGAAGCATGTTGATGAGTTTCTGTTTTATTTACTGTGCCTGGCTTTGTTCGTCCTACTGATGAACGCACTCTTGACATGATTGATAAAGTAAATATAAGGAGGAAAATGACAGAGTTCCACCAAAGGGCTTTACTGATTCTGTAAGTCTCTTTGAAGGCTCCAGCTAATGCCCCACATGAGAAATAATTTTCTCCTCATGAGTAGTGTACAGGAAATCCTGCCGGTGATTTTTCCCCAGGATGAGAATAAGTACATCCAAAATGTTTGCTTGAGGGAATAAGTTCAAAATTCCCTTTCTTGAAAAGTATCTGCACCAGTTGTGTTTACCTCCCATGTGTTATTTGGAGGCGCGACCACCTACTAACTGTGCACCTTGTACAGTTACATTGCAGGATTCCATTGCCCCTGGAAAGCAGCTTTTGCTAAATGCATTATTAATAGAAAATTTTGGCAAGAAAGAAATGAATAAATGGAGTAAAACAGTAAATTTCATCAACTTTTGCTGAAAAAAACTATACATTACACTATTAGTATTCATTTAGTGTAGCTTGCCACCAATAATTACAGAAACTGGTAGCACTTGGGTGAAAACAAGGTCGAGGAAAATACTGTCCCTGTGATTGGGGTGCTCACAGTCCTGTTTAGTGAGGCGCAGACTTACCCAGGTAAACATCACGCAAACAGTAAACGCTGTGCTGAGGTCTGTGGTAGAGCTGTGACTGTCACTACTCCAGAACACAAGTTTGCATGTCGTGACTGTTAGGACAGAATATACTGTTTGTACGTAAAGACTACAGAGAGAATCACAAGGAAGAGTGGCAGACAACTTTTCTTTAAAATTTAGTTTCATGCTTACAAATATACCTAAAGGAAGATAGACAGTCTTGGAAAAGTATTTGGAGTAGATATAAATATATTTTAGTATGTTGACTATACAAATGGTTGTACAATTTAGAAGGGACATGTGATTTCACATTAAATAGGTAAAAGATTTAAACTGGTAATTAGAGCTATATATCTATCATCTATACATCTAGAGCTATAGCTACAGCTGTCTGTCTGTCTGTCTATCCATGGCTATTCAAACTAGCAAAAAGATTTATTTGACCTTTCTGGTGATGATAAAGGAAATTGAGAGAGAAAGGCCAGTTTTCTTCAATATGTTCCTGTTATTGTTATTTTAATTTTAATTTTTATTGGTATTTGTTTGCACTACGAATATTTTTGTCTTTTTGAGACAGAGTCTCACTGTGCAGTTCAGACAGCCCTTGAGCTCACTTCGGGACTGGCCTTAGCCTAGCGGTTCCTTCCGCTTACCTTCCTAACCATGTGGCCTGGTGGCCGAGCTCACTTCGTAGCCCAGGATGGTCTCGAACTCACAACAGTCTTCCTGCCTCAACCTTCCAAGTGCTGGAATTACAGGCATGTGCCACCATGCCCGGCTGCACTACAAAATTATAATACTCATCTTGAGGAGTTTGTACATGTACATAACATGTCTCGACCCTTTCTATACCCTCCTTCTCCCACCTCTCTCCTCTCTCCTGCCACCTCCTGGTCTCCCTTTTACATATACTTTTTAAATTAAAGTTAACCATATGCAGTCCTGGAGATAAGTGCTCCTGAATGCTATCATAGTTTTGTACATCGATACTATCTTCCTGAAAAATGATTCCACCAATATAAATTAAATGATTAAAATCTTTTACAAGTAGGTTAGTTTTTCCAAAGCTATGCAAAGAAATTAAAGTAGTTGAGTGTAAGGGTGGCTAAAATCTGCAACAACATAACTGCTTACCGCTAAGGATTGGTTCAGATCTATCCACAAGATAATGTAACTCAAAATGAGAGTTTCAAAAATTTTGAAGATGCAGAGAAAATCTGTACGTCAAACAGGAGCTCAAATTGTTTGATTTCATTTCACTCAAAGTTGTATGCAATATCATCCCAATTTTATTTTTTTAAATCAATGCCTAGAGAAACAAATGCAACATTTTGCTAAATATTGCTTGTAGTTATTCTAGGAAATCTGGTGTCGTTGATGATTTTAATTTTCTATAAGAAACATGTCACATTTATACCTGGAATAATTATGCCTGATGAAATATTCTCAGATCCCTGTAATTAAACCCCAACTCCTGGGCCAAGACTGGCATACTTCTGCCATGCCCAGAAATGTTCAACACAAACCTGATTCTTTGTACTTCATCCCTAGCATTGCACTGTCCTGGAATAACAAGTTACTCCAATATATAGAAGTGCTGGCCATCTTTGGAGTGCAGTGAGCAAGATAAAAAGGGAACGCGGGAGGGGTGATAAGATTTAGAAGTCCAAGGATATGAGAAATTGAGCTTCAGCCAAGATGTTAGATGCTATTACCTATCTGTCTTCAAGTGTTTGAGCAGCTGTCATTGGAAAAGAGAGTAGAGCTGGCCTGGTTTGCTTTGGATAAAAAGAGGCAGATTTGTCTAAATGAAGAACATGCTTGTCCTTCTAGTTCCCCAGTGTACTGTATCACAGAGGAGAGAGGTGTCTGTCTTCTGGATAGTTGAAGCAGAAGAGTTTCCTGCCCTAGATCACCATGTGGACCTTGCTTTTAAGATTCACTGCTTTTCATTCAGAAAAGACAAAATTGGAATGCCGTTGATTCAGAGACCTCAGACTGAAATTTGAGAGGGTTGTATTCTAACCAATGTAATGAAAAGAAAGAGTACATTTTTTTATCATTTCAGATTATAAATATTAACTTTGATATTGAGTAAACAAGAACTAGGGGGAAAAGAAAGAGAAAAAGAATTTGAGGTTTACTTGTAATATTATTGAGGGTGATATTTGCTCCTTGGTTGAATTTTTCCTGTGACTAATGTTTATTTTTTGCAGGCAAAGTTAAATCTAATTTTCTTTTGGCTATGTTGTGGTATTTAGTCAGACCAGGGTGTGATTTTCACACATGTGAAACCTGTTTTCTAGACTATCTCATTCAGCCTCAAAGATGTATAGATGACATTTCTCTGAAGTCATTCCACACAGGGGTGTCCAGATGCATTTCCATGCCTGAATAGTTTCATTCCATACTGTTGACCCCTAAGGGAAACTGGGGCACAAACTGATTCAGAAAGAGTTTATTTGGGCTGATCGGAGTTGCAGCACAGAAGACACAAATTCAGGGAGGTTGAACATGTGTGCTTATGAATGTCAAACACATTTCAAAAGCAAAAACTGAGTGGAGAAAGGGGTCACATCAGTTGTTTGTCAAACATTTAGACTTGTGATGTGCATAGCTAGCAAGCTGCCTTATTAAAAAAAGGAGGTTGGATAATTTAAAAGAATATATGTAAAGCAGTTCTCAGAGAGGGAGCAGGGAAGGACAAGGATAGTGAGATTCTTAGGAAAGGAAAGGAGTTAAAGTGAGATTACTCCCATCAGTGGAATTGGACTGTTCCCTTGAATGTGGCTCCTAGCACATAAACTACAGGATGTGGCATCCTTTGGCCGGGTGCAGTTTTAATGTGTACTGGGAAGAGCATACATGGGTTTCATGGGGTCGGAAGTTTATTGGGATGTTGACATGACTGAAGCCTCTTCACTCGTGCTCTAGGCCTAGTGTTGGGGAACCTCAACCTGATTTGATCAGTTGGATCTTATTTCTTGTTCACAGTGATCAGCATGGATTTCCATCTATTTGCCATGTCTAAAATGGAAAATGTGCTCTGAAATCTGGTAGCACATTGAGATATTCCTCCCTTATCAGTTTAGAAAAGTTGAACCCACCTTTGCAAGTAACAGTGTCTGCTTTTCTGACAGTTATTACTATTGTCAGAAATAAATTTTCTGGTGATAAATTTTCAAATAATTCTCATCATTGGCTTCATCACTTCCTAGAACTGTAGCTTTTGTACTAATTGGGATCAAGAAGTTTCATCTCTTATATTTGAGAAAGAATTTCATAATAAAAAAGTATAATTGTTTCTATATTTACTCTATGTTGATAACATATTTATCTTTAGGAAGAAATGCCTCTAAAATTTTATCCCTTCCACTCCTGTAATTTCTGTTAAGACTGTTCTCTATTTGCTAACTTTAAGAAAAGTAATTATAACTCAGATGCATTCCCCAAGGCTGACTAAATTTTCTTCAGGAAGGAATATATTTAGTAAATTTTTTCTGAGAAAAATCAAGCCCAGAAATTGCTTTAAATATGCATGTAGTTATGTTGTTTATTCATATGATAGCCTACATTTTATGTCTACATTTTCAAGTGCTCAAAATGTGCTGGAAAAGATTTATATAATTGTGTGGTTAACCTCAGCAACCTTCATTAATGCTTGATATTTCAACATTAGCTCTCAGCACATGCTAGCAAGGGTAATCACAGATAATATTCCTTGCAATCCAGATAACCTAAAATTAGCCTTTGCCTTTATCAACTCTCAAATTCCTGAAATGGATCATTTAAGCAACAACAGCAAAGCAATACTGGAAGTGCTGAGCTGCCTATGCGCTTTAGAGACAGAGTAAGGTGATGTTTATATTGCTGTTTTCCTTTCTGTCTTAGTTGGTTCAATCTTTAATGGGTTGGTGCTTTTACCTTTGATTATGAAGGAGGAGAGTGAATATTTGGGTCCCAGCAGCTCCCTTGCTGCAGAGCAGGGGCAATATTGGGAGAATGAGGATCTCTGCCTTTGGCCAATGGGGAAGGATGGTATGATAATTATAACAATTAGGTTCCTAGAACCTACAGGACATTTACCAGCACTTAGGACTGTTTATAAATTAGCTCATTCAACTGTTATAACCACGTCAGGAAGCATTGTTATCTTCTTGACTTTATGGATAAGAAATCTCAGAAATGGGACATTTCAGTTGCAGATGGAGCCTTTAGTATCAAAGGCAGATGGTCTGGGCCAGGAGCCCGCTCTTAGCCAGGACACCTCCCCACCTCTTGGCAAAGCCATACTATACTGGAATATGCTCTGTAAGAAATACGGTTGTATGATAAGTTCACTACACGGTAGAATTGTGCTAGGAAAATTTATAGTAAAGGTAAGGAGAAAAAACAAGGAATGTTACCATTTGAGCGTACTGCGAGTGGTGTGCGAGGAATGGGAGATGAGCTCCTAACATCCTCTGGTCAAGCTTTTACATAAGCAAAATCTCTACCATGGTAATGAGCAACCCACACAAATGTTGGTGTAATCACCAAATTCAATCAGGAGGTACATAAGATCTGTGAGTGGGGGTTGACTCTATATTTCTCATGGCTGTTCAGGTGATTTCTCTGGCAAATCCCCAGAGGAAGAACATGGAAGAGGAATTTCTAAGATAAAAAATGCCTCTTACGACCCACAGTAACTTTCAATGAGTTCTATTTTCTCAACTTTTGCTTCCACAACTGTTAAGCAGAGTTAACGAGAGTAATCATTCCTTTCATAATACTGGGAAAAATGAAATGCTAGAGATGAATGAGAAAGTACATTATGTAATTGATTTTTATTATTGGGAATGAGATGATATGAAGTAATGACTGTCCTTTAAAAAAAAAAAGACTATGGCTCACTTGTCCCTGACTCTTATTCAATCCTCAGTCTAGTTCTAGTGGCACTTAGGGGGCATATTTTGAATAAGTGAATGAACAATATGTACTCCCCTTCAACCCTATCCATATCCTTTGGAAGACACTGAACAGAGTACCTTAGTTTAATAGCACACAGGTTTTTCTATCACAAGGTTCTGCTATTTGAATCAACCAAGATATCAGTGACCAGATCTGGGTCAGCCGTCCTGACCCATGGCGACGGCTGGCACAGTCTCTAAGCTGATCAAACCATTCCTGTGCCCACATAATTTCACTCCATGAAACCACACATAGAATGCATCTGCCTGCATGCCCTGACTACACAATGTAAGAGAACAATAATACATGCAAATTACGATTTATACCAATGTTAATATTGATTAGATAGGTTCCATTCATTACATCACTTATTCTGTACAGAGACCTTGTAGGGTAGGTAATGATTGTCTTTAATTTTCAAATAAGTAAAGGCAAGATTCTAAGGAAGTGAGCTTGGTAGTCTGTGGTAGAGCTAAGACTCAAGTCCTTAATTGTGCCTAAAAGCCTAACTTGTGCTCCATAACCCCATGCCATCTCCACTGAGAAGTTAGCGGTCTTTCTTTGTCAATTCATCATACACAGGAGGATATAATCTTGCACCGGGTCTGGCTTTGTGCACATCGATTAGTTTTCATTTGATATTAGTGAAAATGTGAATTGAGCTTTTCATTTATTAGATGGTCTACTGTACTTCATGTCGGCTTGATCTTTGAGACAGGCAGAGGGCGGTATATAGCTGCTGTCATAGCATCTGAGAGGCAGCTAAACATTATCAGCCACAGTATCCTGTTTTAAAAAAAATCACAGTGTGTGAAATGTGACATAAATGAGGCAGGTAGACCTGTTTCCTAGAAACTCCTTTGTCTGCTTCTGGGTTTTACCCAGAACATGTAATGTTCTATAGATTATAGGTAGGTTTTTTAATTTTGTAATTTGCATACATAATTTCAAGTGTTCATTCCAAACTTAAACTCTAGGAACATGTTAGCAGTTTCTGTAACATTTCCCCACAAAGATATCTGTAATATTCCTATTATAATCTTGTCACTTTTGTGGTATTTGTGAGAAAGAAATCAAGCTGAACGTGATAAGAATGCGTAGTTTTCTGTCTGTAACGATCAAATTGGCCCATGACACTGCTCTATCAGTAGTCCATGATCTCTTTACTGATGCCTTTAACTGTTTTAAAGACCCTAAAAATATGTTAAGTCAAATCTTTGTGTTATGTGAAAAGATCAGCCTTTCTGTCTATTATTTTCTTCTGTTCCTTTAGATTGAAAAATATTTGGACAGAGTGGCTGTCATGAGCCTCTAGAAGTGAAGCTGTCCTCTTTTTTTCCTGGTTACATCTTTTAACTTCTGTCTGTTCTTTCATCCCCGAATGTATTTAGGGTTACAGTGTCCTGTGTTATGTAATAGCTGATGCTATTTATATAAGCCACGGGTAGCGAGAGAATAAAACTCTGTCTCTATGATCACGTCAGTGCTTCTGTAGCCCATGGATTGGCAACTGTTGAAAAACGATGTGCCTAGATGTCTGTGCCATTTCTGTGCCTGATGTGAGAGAGTGCAGGTAGTGGTTAGGGTTATGCGGGAGAAAGATCCTAATGGTTAACAGCTGATTCTCTGGGATGGAAGTAGAGGAGAGCATCAGCCTATCCTGAAAATCTGGGTGTCTAACCTGGTGTCAGCAAAGGCAGCCTCTTGCTTTACTGTACTATTAACAAGCCAGCTCCTCTGGCCGGTTTTACTACAAATAGTAGCGTAAGTAGAATTTCTGTTTACCTGTAGAAAGGGTCAATAAGTAATCATTTAATAATGGCCAGAGAGAGCATAAATAGGCCAAAATGTTAGCAACTGGAGAACTGTGGTAAAGAGGCCATGGGAGTTCTTTGAAGGGCTTTGTACTTCTTTCTGTTGGTTGGAAATCATGTCAAAATTAAACGTTAAAAATGTGCACAGACACATCCATGCAAGTGTACATATTCTATTAAGAATTGGGTAGAACAACAGAAGTGTGTTCAGCCTGCCAATCCTGACAGAGTAGCATGAACTATGATTTTACAGGAAACATTATTTGGACCCAGTTCTTTTCTGTTCATTTGATTTTCCCCAGATGTACAAATGATATTTTTAAAGAAAAAAAGAAAGGTTGTGTTCTCTCACTCTGATATCAGGTATCTTTTTCAAATGAACTTTCTTGAGAGAAACAAATTTTAAAACAATCTAAATTAATAAGAAAAAATATATACAAGTTCTCTCCCTGCTCCAGACAGCACTACACAGGATACCAACAATACCTTTCTCTCAGTTTTAATTTTTTAGTAGTACACATTTCACTTGATCTTAGCCAAAAGGCCGAGAAGCGATAGCAGTACACATTTGCCATATATAACGATGACATTCTTCATGAGGACTGGGTACCTTCAATACTTGAGATCAGTGTTTTCTGCCCACCTCTCTGTATAACTTCATATACCTTCTCAGAATCAGTGACCAGATTTTTCAAAACAAATTTTCTTTCATTATCAGAATCTCAAACATGAAGATATTTGGCACTAAATATGTCCAGATGTTAGCAGTTAATCTTTTGAGAGGTGGAAAATGGAAAGTGCCATACAAAAAGAAAAGTCAGATATATTATCTGGCTATGTCTGAAAACATATGAAATGAGCTGAGTTTTACATTCATTCTCCAGTGCCATCATAGGTTTTTTTTTTTTTCTCAAAAGATGCTTATTGGTCTATTTGTTAAATATCATAGAAGTTGATGAGTTGAAAAATGTTGATGCATAGGTACTAAGATATTAGATATTAGTAGGATTAAAAAGTTCTAGTGCATTATTACATAGTTGGGCAACTATAGATAATATTTATAGATCATCGATTTCAAAAAAACTAAGAGAAAGGATTTTAAATATTTTCACCCATAAAGAAATTATAAGTGTTGAGGAAATAGATATGAGTAAATGGATTTAAACCTTACATACTGTATGCTTGTATCAGAACATCACACGGTGCCCCATAAATATACCCAATGGTTATGTTTTCATGTACCATGTGAAATAAATTTTACTTTCAATTTTAAAAATATGAAAAATTAAATGTGATGTTTGAGCTAAAAATCACTAACGTTTGCTTTTCCTACATTTAGTATATTTCAACTTACTCATTTTAAATGAGTGACTTCTTCAAAATCTGACAAACATTATCTGAAATCACATAAGAAAGCAAGTGGCTATATCTCAGTCCCCTCTTATGTAACTATTTTCTTTGTGTTAAGTTATTCTCCTGGTAACAAAAATAATAATAATAACAGTAATAATAATAGAAACTAGCATTTACTTAGCATAGTCTGTGTTGGCCCCTTTCCACATATACCAATAAGGTCATTTCCAAAGTTCAGGTAGGCTTCTGACTCTTCCAGTGTTCTTACCTACTTTTAGTTATATTGTTTTGTGCCTTTTTATGGCACGCATTCAGTTTAGGGTTGAACAGCTCTTGTCCTAAAATTTGTCCAAAAGATCATGAATTGGATGTGAAACCTGGCTTGCAAATATTTATATTCCCTTCTAATGTGTGAATTGTTAGTAGTATGATTCAGTGAAAGTTTGGTTCATTGTGGCTGACTTGAGTACTTCATAGAATGTTTATGCAAATCAAATTATAGATAAAGAGCAAACTGAAGGAGAGATAATAGGACATAGGGAGATAGATCTTTATAAAATAGAAGGCAGATCAAGAGATGGCGAAAGGGAAGAGAAAAGGGATGATAAAAGGAATTGGGATATGTTATGTACATAGACCAACTCCCCACAGGGAATGTAAATGTTAGTTAGGTCTTTCAAATGCACTAATAAAAAATATTAAGAATTATAAGAAGAAAATCAAATTAGACACTGAGTCTAGTTTGAAAATATCAAAATACTCCACAATACGAGACCTGTAATCATTTTTATTTTTATTAATTTTCATCTTGAAGACTTTTTCATCTAGAGTTTTAGTCTTCAATTCCATTAGACAGCCTATGGGAAGATAACGGTACTATGTTGAATAAGGCATCTGTGAGACCTGAAGGATAAACACACAACTATGCAGTGTTTGGAGAAAGAGGTAATAGCTAGCTCAAAGGAAAGAACCTGGGACAGGTGAGGCACAATGTCTTACATTCTCATTGCTGCGTCAAAATATCCAACACCCACAGATAAAAAGGGAAAGTTTCGTTTTGGCTCACAGTTTGTGGAGGTTTCAGCCCATAGTTGGCTGGCATGAAGGCAGGGTGACAAAGCGAAGGGGTATCAAAGAGGAGAAATAGTTCATGGTGTGGCCAGCTGAGGGCAGCAGCAGTAAGCAGCGAGCAGTGAGTTTGCCCTTTTTTGCCCCTTTATATTCCATCCATGCTGCGAGTTTATCGATTGGTTCCACTTATACCCAGGGTGGGGTTCCCGTTATCCATACCAAATGGAACCAGAGGGGTAGACAGAGGTCTGTTTGTGGAGCACCTTGTATAACAGTTTAAGTTGTTCACCTTTTATCCCAAGTGTGACTAGAAGTGTATGGATACGTGAAGAGGAGCAGGGCAACAAGTGGCAAAAGTTTCCAGTGATTGCTTTGGCATTCCTCAGAGACCAAAGTCCTAGTTCCTAAACCTCACGCTCTCCTCTCTCCTAGAATTCCACATAAATATCTGATGTCATCTAACTCAAAACCCCTTGATTACCTTGCATAATGCTTATGTCCTGTTAAGTTTTCTAAAAGATGTCATGAGAACTTGTCCATATTTTTGGTTTTACAGTTTTTATTTTCCTAAGTATAAAGTTCTATCTGAAACTTAGCCTAGGGATAAAATTTGAAGTCTTAACCGAAGTAGTTGTTAAAACTCCCACGTTCTAACTCCTGTGCTTTTATTGGTGCCTTTACTAACATGTAAGATGCTGTGTTAAAGTGTGTGCTTGCTTTCCTGGCCAGCAGCAGAGCCCAAATAACAAATTAATGGGTGAGGAATGTCACTGGAGGCAAGGACGCCCAGAGCAGCAAAAGTGACAACTGACTGAGAGAAGGGAAAGGCACTAAAAATGGCATAAAATGACACAAAAGCTCAGAGAGCATTAGGAGTAAGGGCCACCTAGCCTCACAGGCATTTCCTATCAGCAAAATCATGCTGTTCCAGCAATGACCTTGTGAATCATGTTTTGATGTGATTGTGGAAGGCTGGAAAGATATGTAGGGATTTTCTACATGTTTTTCCCCATGGTGAAAATAAAATATAGTTTTAGCTCTCTGCAATAAGTACATAATCTAGAAAAAGACTTTATCTGGAACTTTCTTGACAAATGTCACTAATGAATAAAGTACTTACTTTTTCTCCCTTTGGAAGTCAGGTTTAGAGCAGCAGAACGTGTGTTTGAAATCACTTTTTGACACCTGTTGAACTGAGGCGTGTGTTACAGAAAGCCTTGCAGTGCTGTTTCTGACCTGTAAAGGAAGTGTTTCGGTCTGAACGTTGGTGTTTCATTCTCAAATTCATAGGTTGAAATGCTAACCTCCGAAGTGATTATATTAGGAAGTAGGGCATTTCAGATGAAAAAGGCTCTGTGCTCATTCATGGAATTAGTTCCTTTATAGAACCCCAACATAGATCCCTTCCCCTCTCACTACTGGAGAGGGGCACGGTAAAAAAAAAATCACCCTCTGTGAATCAGAAAGTGTGTTACACCTTGTGCAAACACTTCAATCTTAGACTCTCTAGCCTCTAGAACAATGAAAAATAAAATTCTGTTGCTTATAAGCCACACAGTTTATGGTATTGTGTTATAGTAGACTAAAAGATTAAGGCAGGGAGGTTATATCTTCATCTAGGAGAATCTGACTCAGGAACCTCCCATTTCGTTTGTATTTCAAGGATGTAATGGAAAAGACATAAGTCCTGGACTCCGATTTAGATACTAATTTTGCCAGGATTCCAGACAGCATTGGGAAAGACATAGAGAAGGCTTGCCAGTCCATTTACCCGCTTCATGACGTCTTCGTCAGAAAAGTGAAAATGCTGAAGAAGCCCAAGTTTGAATTGGGGAAACTCATGGAGCTTCACGGTGAAGGTAGCAGCTCTGGAAAAGCTACTGGGGATGAGACTGGAGCTAAAGTTGAGCGAGCTGATGGATATGAACCACCGGTCCAAGAGTCTGTGTAAAACCCAGATTTTTAATAGTGATAAATAAAATGCTATTTCTGAAAAAAAAAAAAAAAAAAAACCTGTTGGTTTCAAGGCTACTACTGTAATTTAAAGTTAATGCTAACTATGAGTTTCACAAACTTATTTCCCAGCTGTCTTATAATTACCCACTATAATAATTTTTGTATGCCTTCTGAACTCAATGAAAACTAGACTACAAAAGATTTTGTTTTACTCTGTTCACACCCCTGATAGCACATTTGTTCTCACAGAGTTTCCCACCTCAGTAGATGGCATCACTCCACCCAGTTGTGAAAGATTGAGACACCCTTAACAATCGTCCTTCCCTTAACATGCTCAGCACATTTTGTCCATTGAAGCTTCAAAATATACTTCAGCACAATCACTGTACTCATCTCTAACAAATGACATCAAATTCACATCACTATAACCTCTTGCCTAGGTAGTTGCAATAATCTCTTAAGTGCTTCCCTTGCTTCTACTTTCGCCTCGACCCTATCCTTGTTATCTCTTCCTGGTGTCCTCACTACCCCTGACTTCTTCATAGACTTTATTTTTTAGAGCACTTTTAGTTTTATAGAAAAATTGATTAGAAAGTACAAAGAATTCCCAGTATACTTTTTCTCACATGTGTATAGCTTCCTGCATTAGCACATCCCCTTTCCCTGGAGTAGTACATTTTTTATAATCAGTGAAGCTACCCTGACACATCATTATCACTCAAAGTCCATAGTTTTACATTAGGGTTCACTCTTGTGAATTCCATAGGTTTTGACAAATGTATACTAACATGTACTCACCACCATCATATCAGAGAGAATGATTTCACTACCCTAAAAATCCTGTTTGCTTGGGATATTTGTCCCTTTTTCTCCCAAACCCTGTCAACCTTTCTTTTTATGGTCTTTGTAGTTTTGCCTTTTCCAAAATGTCATGTAGTTAGAATTACACTGCATATAGCTTTTCCAGACTGGCTTCTCTGACACAGTAATATGCCTTCAAATTTCCTCCCTGTCTGTTTGTGGGTTGATACCTTATTCTCTGTGGTGCTCAAGAACATTCCGTTATGTAGATGTATCTCATTTTATTTATCCATTCATCTCCTGAAGGACATCTTGGTTGCTTTAAAGCTTGGACAGTTATGAATAAAGCTGCTATGAACATGTATGTGGTGTGTGTGTGTGTGTGTGTGTGTGTGTGTGTGTGTGTGTATGCAAGTTTTTAGTTCATTTAGGTGAATATCAAACAGAAGAATTTCTGGATCATGTGCTAAAAGTATGTTTAGTTTTATAAGAAATTGCCACGATGTCTTTCAAAGTGGCTGTGCCATTTTGTGTTCCCCACAGCAGTGACCAAGGTTTCCTGTCTCCTGCCAGCAATTAGTAGAGTCAGTGTTTTGGATTTGGGCCATTCTATCGAATAGGTGTGTAGTGACATCTTGTGTTGACCTGCATTTCCTTGGTGACGTGTAGGTTAAGCATCCCTGCATGCTCATTTGCCAGCTATATATGTTCTTTAGTAAGGTACCTGTTCAGATCATTTGCCTTATTTATATTGTGAACTTTCTTTGTCAAGTTTTAAGAGTTCTTTATACGTTTTAGACAAAAAAGTCTTTCATCAGATAAGTTCTTTGCAAATATTTTTCTAGTCTGTGCTTTATCTTATTCTTTGAGTAGTGTTTCCCATGATTCAATTTTTTTTTAGTTGTAATAAGGAAAGCCATGCTTGCAATTTTTTTGGCCATAGATCATGTTTTTGGTGTTTTACCTAAAACATCATTGCCAAACACAAGGCTACTCAGATTTTCTCCTATGTTACCTTCTATAAGATTTATAGTGTAGCCTATTACATGGAGGCCTATGTTCCATTTGGAGCTACTTTTTTTGAAAGGTTTAAGTTCTGAGTTCTTAAAAATGTAAATCATGAGTCATTACCTTGTTTAAAGCCCTCTGTTGGCTTGCCCTTGTGTTTTGAGTTAAACCAAATTACTTCCCATAGTCCATGCTTTCTACTTAACCTGACTGCTTGCCTGGGCTCCAAACTGACTTGCTGTGACTGCTTCCCTCTTCCAGCAGTAGCTTCCTTGCCTTCACCTCTTAGATACACACGGCTCATCCACAGCATCCAGTGAGCAGAAACAAATCTGTCGCCAGATAATGAGATTGTGTAGCCATCAAAAGAGCAAATCCTATAAAACGTGAATAAAAAGAATTTGGGGTAACTGCTTCAAATGCCTTCCTTCAGCTGTGTGCATAGGGGCTGGGTCAGAAGAACTGAAGGGGCCAGTGGCTGAATTAATTGGTAGTTGCCTGAGAACATAAAGAAAAGCTTAAAATGGGACATGAAAAAATCCTGAGACTAAACACTTTTCACGTCTGTAATCACTTCATATAAGGATAAATGTTCACTTTTAATTGAAGCATAATATAGGATACATTGAATTTTTAAAACGTGTGCTATATTATTCCAGTGTATATATTTTTCATTAATATAATTCTGCTTGAACCAATAATCATATATACATGCTCAAAATCTTAATTTTCTCAGAATCATGATTTTTCTAATTTGCCAGAACATATATGTCTCTTCTAGTCAGCTATTATTTAAGATGTCATTGGTTCTAGCAGTGGAATTTAAGGAGACCTGACCCCTGGTCCTACTGCTCACTGGTGCTCGTCACCGGAAGCTGTGCTCAGTGGTATTGCGAAGAGCCCCTGCTGTTACAGTCGGTGGACAAGAATAGATTTTGTGGGCTGTGGTGTAGCTCAGTGACAGAGTGGTGCTTAGCATATGTGAGGAAACCCCATTTAACCGCTGTTGACACACACACACACACACACACACACACACACACACACGGAACTAGAAGGAACTAAAAGGCATTTAGCTTTTCTTCAATGAAATGTCAGTAATGGAATGAAGAATTCCATCTTCATACAGACAAAACCCCATGGCAGTACTATTTCTCAGTTTCTCCATGATATCCTCACTTTCTCCACCAGGAATGCATCCCACAATATTAGTTTCTTCTTATTAATGAATAATATTACCGTAATTTACAGTGCAGGTTACTTTTGTTGAAAATGAATTCACCTTTGAATCAGTAGCAATGACTTACTGTTCCATATTAGCCAATGTAAATATTACATTATTATTTCTTAAATCTGATGTACTATGTACTTAGCACTGTTTTCAGCAAATAGTACATATTTGAACATTTTTATAGAGTGCCTACTTGGTGATGATAGTGTTAACTGTTTCTCACTAGTGATATATATCTAGTTGTGCAGAAACCAATTTATGCATGATATTTCACGTTTATCTGGTGCCAGCTAGTGGCATCTATTATATATGCTTGAAAAACACAATTGACTTTTTTCTCTTTTAGCAACAAAGGAAAATGTGGTCTTGTTGAGATTTGTAAAATTACATTAAAACAAAATTTTTAAAAATATTTATGTGCCATGTTGGAGAAAACCAAAAAGATATGCATAAGATGGGATATCTGGAGCATTCTGCTGTATGGCATCCCATGTCATCTTCTACCTGATCACTATGCTCCCATACTGTGAGGATTCTGCCAATCAGTCTTATATTGGAAAGTTATTTAGGAATGAATTGTGCCTTCATTTCTCTAACTCACCATTCATCATAAGATCTGGCACTTAATTAGATGTGGAAAGAAATATTTCTTAAATAAATAAGAGTGCCAAAAAAATTGTCATATTTCACTCACCACAGTTCCTGGCTTCTGAAAGAAGCTATTCGATGTTTATAGGTCATGTCCTTAATTGTTTAGAAGAATCCTGGACAAAAGCAGGCATATAAGCTTTTTTAATCTTCCCAAATCCCCTATATAACTTAAATATCATAGATGTGTTTAACTCTTAGTTGTCCCAGGAGTCCCTTTAGAAATGACAGGAATTTATATGGCCACTGGGACAGGCATCCTGGGTCCTGCTTATCGGTTTATAATTTTATATCATTTCATCATTAGTGATAAATTTTACACTGGTAGATTTTATTTTCCTGGGATGGAATCTGGGTCACTAAACTTATTCAGTGGTTCAGTCTCTAAGATTTACTTTTTTATTTGGTGTTTTCTTATTGATTTGTTGGTTAGTGACGTTAGTAACTGGCTCAGGCAAGAATTTTACACAGCTGCTAATGGTTCAGTAATCAAATGTAAAAGGCCATTTTCTTTGAAATCTGAGGATGAAAATTGTAATTCTCTTTCGGACCGCCATTCAGATATATTCCTGTGGGGAAAACCTTTTTTCTGCTTTCAATGGTTGACTCACGTTCTGAGGCCATTTGTTAATTATTCCAACTGGTCTAAAGTCAAATTGATTTAGAATCCTAGAATCTTTATTTTGGAAAGTGTTTTAGAGTTCAATTAATGGAGACCCAGATGTGTAAAGAAAATATAGTCCCTGGGCTTTTTATAGTTGGTCTGTTTCCCCAGAGACCTATTTGAAGGACAGGTTTCAATGTGCGCTGCCATAATTGAAGTTGTCATTTTAGTCCCTCGGTCACTTTTGAACAGATGATCATACTTGCTGTTTTCCTCAGCCTTTACCAGTTGCTATTCAAGCTTGTTTTTGTAGAGGAATTTGGGGTGTAGAAGCTTTGTTGACGTGATTGAATGAAGTGATGAATGAGGCCAGCCGCAATGCTTTCTCTTACTACGGATAATGGAAGTGGCCATTGCCCCTGGGAAAGTGCTGCCCATGACTTGTGTTACCGTGAGGAGGAGGCATTAATGGATGTCCTGGTCAGAACCTTCACACCAAAAGATCCCTTTGTCTCTCTGTTTTTCCATTTTCAGCCTGGATGTGTAAATACTACGGAAGTGGACATTAAGAAGTCGTCTCGAATGAGAAACCCACACAAAACCCGGAAGGTAAAGCTGACAGGCGCTGTACTGATCTGGATGATATGCTTTGTTTATAGGATGTCAACCCCCCACACACCATGTCTGTCTCCCCTCTGCCTCCTGGTCCTCTCTGCGCTCTCCTCAGCCTTTCTTTCTGGGTGCCAGGCAGAGGGTGGGGCTGCCTGGCTGTGACTGGAGGGGAACAGGGAAACTAAAGACCCTTGCTCTCCATTATGGTCAAGGACCTTCAGGCCCCACAAGATAGAAATGGTGTCAGAAGTTATCTGAGGAAAGCCTAATACTAATGAAAAAAGGGCAATTTTATAGAGAGAAAAGTCATCTAACAGGTATTTAATTACAGAGAGGACGTGAGGATAGGTTTTAACATGAGAATTTTGTGACACAAACATAAGATAAGGGAATTATTTCAGTGTCTGCCCTGTGGGAGAATTACTAAGGAGAAAAGAGCTACCCTGAAATCAATGACATATGAAAATAGCCCCTTAAAAAGCAGCAGCATGAACATACATTTAAAGTAACACCTGCAAGGAAAAGGCATTTTTCTTTATTCCATGAGAAATGGCCGATGTACATAAGAATTCCTGTCCTGTAGCAATCACTCTGAAGACACAGCCTGAAGGTTGGTATAGCTGGAAAAAAACATTTCACGAAGCTCAAGTCCTCTTTTCTGTGACTTCTTTATGTAGTTGCAGCACTTTGCAGACTGCATCTCTGCAGCAGGCTGAAACAAATTTTTCTGTAGTTCTATTTCATGTTGTCTTTTTTCTGTCCCTAGATACCCAGCATCTTGTTCAAAGGTCCCCATATGACCCGTGCGTCTGTCCTTCCTTTAAGACAGTTTACCTTGATGTCAGAGTAAGGAAGCCATGGGAAAGCATCGCAAAACCCATTCTGATGCAGAACTCAGGCATTCTGCACCTAGGAGCCCTCTGAGAAAAGAGGCCAAGTGAGCCCAAAGCAATCCCATTTGCTGATCTCTCTGTAGTGGGCCACCTTGTGTCCTTCTATCCTCTGTTCACATCCTCAGCATCCCAGAACTGACTCAGAGGAGCAAGATTCAGGAATGCCATCATCTCTCAAAAGTACAATAAGCCACTTCTCCATACTTTCTGAACTGTGAAGAGTGAATCCCCAAAACACCTTCCTGTCATGTCTTCCCCAGCATGACAGCAACAGGAGCTCTGCTTCGGCAGGGAAGGAGCTCGGGTTAACAAGATCGAACATGAATGTAGTCATGTGATCACTTACCCTCTCCATTTTAGCAGTCTATCTGGCATGGGTGTCTTACCTGTGCTTCACCTGCCATCCTTGCTCGAAGTTTGAAAAGCATTCGTTGACGGCGTTGCTCTTCCAGTACAGGCAGCTCACATTTAATGCTGGAAAGCCAGCAGGCATCCCAAGGTGAAGTGCTGTAAAGAGGAGGAATTATAGAGCATTAGCTTGATTTGTCTAAGATGCACTCTAATTTCCTGTGATTCCATAATGGTAGAATGACAAGCCCCAACTGCAGAGCTGTATGACGCTAAACTACTAGAGAAGAATAAAAGTTCGGAAAAACAAAAACACAGTAGTTGCACATACCCTTGTTTTCCACAACTGAAGAAAACTGATTTTCTTACCTTTTAATCAATATAGTTTTTCATCACCAGAAGTGGTGACTTTACTGTTATCTTCACAAATAAAGAGGCTGTTTTATACAGAAGGCTACAAAACCCTGAGCCACAGGCTTACTTGCCTTTTTGAATGATCACCACTGATGCCGGGCGTGGTGGTGCACATCTGTAATCCCAGCACTGGGGAGGCCGAGGCTGGAGAACTGCTGCAAGTCCAAGGCCAGACCGGGCTATATAGCGAGACCCTGCCTCAAAACAGCAGAAGCATCATGACCACCAAGCCTTGGCTCATAGCAAGTTAGGAAGTGGAGTGGCTAAGTATCAGACAGGTGCAGCCCTCGGGTATTCCCCAGGGGCTGGGCAGGCAAGGCCTCAACGCCTTTCCTCTGCGTCTGCGTAGGGAGAGGCAGAGCAGACACAGAGCAGGTGAGCTCTGGTTAATCAGTATTTCCTTTTCACGAGTCTGGTCTCCCGATAGAATTACATCAGTGTTTGAGAGTTAGCACATTAATCTGGGGGACACACCTCAGCCTGTTGTATGTTATGTGTTATAAAAGGACCCTAAGCTGCCTGAATATTGCATCAGTGAACACCTTGACAACCAGCAGTGAACTATGCTACTGCCCTCTGTCCCTGTGCAGCAGGACACCCTGCGAGATCAGAAATACTAGGCAGAAGTGGCACAGCCAAGCCACAGCCCCCGCCCCAAGGCCTTTGGCCTCGCAGTGACGGGTCTGTCTCTCTGCTTCTCTCCTCACTTCTGTGTGAGTGCCCTCTGCTAACATTGCTGCCATCTGCGACGTGAAACCTTAAACCACGTTTGATCTTTGAAAAGGACTCCTCTTAGCAAAAAGAGCTGTGTTCTTGGGGAATCTGTTGTACTAAGGTTTCTTGCAAGTATGTATCATAATGCAAATAAAGGACCCAGTAAGTCACCAAACTCATAATCCAGTTTATGTGCTTCAAAATAACAGGGTTAGTTTTACGATTTGGGGGGAGGGAGATACTATATTTTACCATTCAGCTTCAAGCATGTTTACTAGAGATGGGAAGAGAAGGCTTATATATATAGTTGGTTTGAGTTATTTTTAAGAATTTAGGATTAGTCAGTTTTCAAATCTCTTTTTCATTTTAATAGGCTTTACTAAAGCACAAGAAAATTGGTAAATATTTATTCCCTGAAGTGTCTAAAAATGATAATGTCTCATAGCCGAGAAGACTGAGCTAATTTAGACAAGTTTCAAGGGGGCACCATAAGCCTGATATTCTTTGGACTGATCTTAAAATAAGGATGTATATTCATCAAGATGTGTGTGTGTGTGTGTGTGTGTGTGTGTGTGTGTGTGTGTGGAGTGTGGGGGCAGGGAGAGGAGAATTTGAAGGAAATCTGAAAGAACTGATTTACGTGATGATGGAGGCTTAGACAAACATCAGAGGAGGGTGCTAGCCCCACAGCAGAATCCCTGTAGCAGTGCTGCTGCGTCCCCTGGTGTCTGGAGGTAGACACCCTTCCTGGCGGAGGATAGTCTTTGCTCTGTTTAGACCTTCGTTTAATTGGACGAGGCCCACTCACATTATAGAGGGCAATCTGATTTACTCAAAGTTCACCAATTTAAATGTTAATCATATCCAAAATCACTCTCACACACATCTAGAAGGATGTTTATCCACAAATCTGAGGACCGTAGCCCAGTCAAGCTGATAATAAAATTAAGCATCTCAGACTAGAATCATCTATATGATGTCAGCTAGAGGGACCCTGGAATGCAGACCCTGAGAAGAGCAAAAAAGCATTTGCATGTGAGGGACTGAAGCTACTTTTTAGATGGCCTTCAATCCCTTCAGAATTCATGTTTGAAACCAACAGTGAGCTGTTCTGTGTCCTGCAACATCCCAACATCTTCATTTGGACTTTAAAACAGTTAACATTAGAGTCAACAGCATGCATGAGCTATTAATGTCCATATCCTGGGAACACAATTAGGAAAGTGATGATTAGGTATGTAGCTTGTGTGCTATTAACAACGTAGTGTTTATACCTGCTTATACATTGAAATGTCCTGTTTGGATATTTCCTCACTTCCAGTTATGGGGTGTGTAGATCTAAAATTTAATGGCTTACGTGGCAGAATGAACTATTCATGTTTTACAATACAAGAAGTGCTTTTAAGTAAGGGATTCTGTTTGCTCTTTTTTTTTTTTTTTTTTTTTTTGGTGGTACCAGGGATTAAACACAGGACCTTGCACTTGCCAGGCAGGTGCTTATTCCCTTGAGCTATATCCCCAGACCCCTAAGTAGGGGATTCTATAAAGTTGCTGACAACAGAAACTCTTCTCAGAGTGAACTAAGTAATGCAAGGGGTTTTCTAGATGACACTTTGGAAGAGGTGAGGGTAGCACCGGGCAGAGGGACTTGAGTACCGTCAGGGCTCTCCCACACTCCCTCTGGGGTCTTTCTCTGCTTTTCTCTTTGTTCTGGCTTCCTCCATGTGGAGTGAGACATGGTCACAGTCTGTTCTCTGGTTGAGTTGAGCAATCCAAAAGGAAAGAGAAATAGCCTCATGTGAGCCCTGGGAAGAAAATTCCCAAGAATTGCCCTCCAACCTGACAGAAAAGCTTCTTGCATTTTGCACATTTAAGTTTCTGTTGTAAGGTTTCTATCTTAGTCCATTTGGGTTGCTTTCACAAAATAGCTTAGATTTAGTAATTTGTAAACAACATAAATTTATTATTTGTAATTCCAGAGATCTGGGGAAGTCCAACACCCAACACAGGAAGATCTGATATCTTGTGAGGGCCCACTCTCTGTCTCATGGGTGGCATCTTCATGGTGTGCCCTTACAATGGCAGGAGAGACCAACAAGCTCCCCCAGACCGTGTGTGTGTGTAAGAGGACTAATGCCACTTAGCCCTCAGACTCCAGTCCTTCCCAAAGGCCCAACCTCCAAGGACCATCACCTTGGGGGATTGAGTTTTAACCTATGAATTGAGGAGGTTACAAATACTAAGACCATAGCACTGAACTCCTCAAAAAGTAGAATTTTTCTTAGTTCTAAAATATGAAGACGACTTACACATGAACAGATTAGAGTAGAAATTGGACTTGTTTCATTTAATGAATAATTTGGATGGCATATATGAAAACTTTTTTCTAGGCACCAGGGAAGATAAAGGGGAAAGTTAATCAAGTCAGAGAATCTCGATTAAGAAATTCATTTTGCTATTAAAGCTCAAAATGGATCCAAATTTATTCCTTTGGCTTTCCCCATGCGCAAATATTAATACATTAAAAAAATTGTACTCCTCTTCCTCTGTAGCCTTACCCCCCACTAGCTTTATTCCCTCGAACCCTGCACCACTATTTTAATGTATTTCCTTTTCCTACACAAATGCAAAACCTTTCCTGTTGCAAATAAGCCTCAGGAGTTGGCTGTCAAAAATGGATCAGTATCTTGATCTCTTTTGTTCATAAAAGAAGCCCCAGACATACTGTCTTCATTGTGATTGTTTCTGTTATAGCCAAGAATCAAAGTTAAAAGTCAGTGCTAGTCCCTAGGAAAGAAACAGCGTTCAGTGTGATGACAGTGAGAGCCCCCCATGTTTACTTGCCTGTTAGACCAAAAAAAAAGTGCGGGCTAAGCTTGTGGAAGACGCTAAGCAGGACCTCCCAGTGATTTGATTTGAGTCATGGTCTTATATGGAATTTCATGAAACTCATATGAGATGCCTGAATGTTGAAATAGTGGTAGAAATATAAAGATAGAATGGAACTCAGTGATCATTTTTTTCACCATCACAAATTCCAACATTTTTCTAGTCTTTCCAATTGTTCATAATCTTACTTTGAAAACTATCAGCTGAATTGTTTTGCAAGTACTATTTAACTAGCTTATAAATTCTTATTAAAGATCTTTAAACAGTTAAACAAAGGTAAAAAAGAATGGAAAGTTCAAGTCTCAGAGCCTTTATTTGTCTCATCAAAAATTAACGTGAGGGATGGGAATGTTACTCAGTGTTGGAGTGCTTGCCGACAAGGCAAGGGACACTGTGTTCAGTCCTCAGCATGAGGAAAAAATATAGTGATAAAATGGAAAAATAGCTGACACTGGAATGTACAACAATTATATCACTGGTGGTCTCTTGCTTGCCTAATTTTTAAAATCAACTTCAACTATTATTTCAGAGTTCAGAAGGTTAATTTAGTCACGTTGAAATATGGCTAGTCTCAGTCTACTTAGGCTTTTCCTATATCTTCAGTATAAATTAAATCTCTAGTCCTCTTACTGTTTTCTTTCAAAATACCTAGCACAGATTTAATCATATGTGCAAAAGTTTTCATTGATGATTATAGTATGTGTTTAAATTTTAAAAAATGTATTACATTAAATGACACATTGCTATTAACACCCCTCAAAATCTTACCTCTCACTCGAAACACATTTATTGAATCATTCCTCACACTTTCTGACGCGGTTCTGGAAGTCCTCTTTTATGAGTATCACGTGTCCTGCTGTCATGCTGCCTCAGTGTCCTGAAGCAGTTCAAAACATTTGCCTTTCATGGTCCTTTTGTCTTTGGGGAAGAGCCAGAAGTTGCAGGGTGCCAGATCCGATGAGTAAGGAGGATGAGGACTCGCTGTAAAGTTTTTACAAGCCTGACTTTCTCTTGGACGGCACTGAGCAGCAGCATTGACCATATTTTTTATCATACCACATAAAGACATTTAAGAAAGCGAACTTCAGAACTGCCTCAAAAATAATTATGTACTACAAACATGTACTAATCAAAATGTGTCAAGAAATGATGAGAGAAGTATATCTGAAGTGGGGGAATATTTTGAGGGTATTAATGGCCATATGTCTTTTACTGTAACAATTGTTTCAAGTTTAAACATGCCTTCTGTGTTTGTTTTTGTTGTTGTTGTCTAACTTATTATAAAAGTAAAAGGAGGAAAACATATTAACTGACAGACATCCATTTACAAAGTAGCATAAAAACAATACAAGCAATGCAGAGTTACAGATGGTAGGAAGTTAACAATGGTTGTTGTAGTACACATTGGTATTGTCAAAGTGGTTTCCCAGGAGAACAAATAGAGACCTGCAAGATTGATCAAATAATTCATTAACTGTTCCTTTCAGTAAAGTGATAGAAGTCAGTAGAACAACCATATTAGCTACCCCGTATATACATACATATGTAATTTCCCTTTATACATATGTAATTTCCCTTTCTTTCCTTTCTCTTTTCATTCACCACAGTTGCTATTTACTTTTGAGCATGTTCCTTTCATTTCACATGTCTGCCCTTCCTCCTACCTTCCATGTGTAAGCAATGTATTGTCTCACTAGTGTAAGAACCTGAAAGAGTGAATGAAAATTAGGAGGTGGGGCATGCATTGTATGTTTGGATCACACCTTATATTTGTGTCACTGTGTAACTAGCTTCCCTTCCACTGGGTTGCAAATTCCAGCGGAGAATGCAACATATTTAATATGTTTCTGTATCCCTAATGTTTAGCACTGTTTCCAGCATGTAGCAAGAGTACCCATAAAAAATGTGTTGAATGAATGAGTGAATGAACACATGAATAAAGGAATGAATGAGTAAATGAATGAATGAATGAGCAAGGTCAAACCGCTTAGCACAACCCTGTCAACAGGGAGTGCAAAGCATGTGCCAGTCCTTCATTGGAAAGAGCAGCAGCTAGGGACAGGGATTGGGTTCTAATGTGTTAGAGACGGGACAGGAGGAAGAATTAAAGGGCCCCACCCAAGATAGTGTAGAATCGAATCATCCAAATGGTTAAATGCAAATCAAAATCTATTTAAAATGCACTGAGAGCAGAATAATGAGATTACCCAGAGGGGGAAAATGCAGTCCAAAGGATTCAGGTACAGAAACACAATGTAACATTCAGTGCATAAGGTCCCAGAGAAAATAGATGAGGAGCAAAGCATTTGAACTTTGAGGTAGTGACAAGCCCAAAATAGGGTCCACTAAGCATCTGCACGTCCTCTGGTCTCATTTTAACAGTTCCCTTGCAAGCCATTCCTGGCAGCTCTAATTTTGCCAGGTGCACGCGTGTTCATTATGCTCACACGTTTCAATCTTGTGTCCAAAGAAAAAGTTCTCAACCGTGCACATTAAATACTTTTTCATTTTACAAAAATAAAAATAATTTGATACTGAAGAAAAAGTAAGTTGGCTCCTCTGCTCAGCTGACCTGGGATTTGTCTCTCCTAGGCTCTTCAGCTCCAGGTCCTTCTTCATACTTAGGAAACAATGGGTCTTTCTTTCAAAAGAGTCTTCCTAAATAGTAGGTTTCACCTTTGGGGCAAATTAACAAAGAAGCACTAAGGCATCAAGAATCCCAAAAATGTACGAAGCCTGTGGAGTCGCTGATGTTTGCAAATGTACCCAGTAGTAAGGCTGGTATTGTAAATAGCCCAGTGCTGAGATGAGAGAGTCAGAACACACTGGGGTGTCTTTGTTCATGCCAGAAGAAACCAGATCCAAATTCTTAACCTGCTTGTTCTAGGGAGCGCTCCAGTACAGTCTTAGGTGATGATTGGTTCATGTTTATCTTCTGTGGGGTTGTTAAATTTCTGTTCTTCTTTCTATCCACCTCTATTGTACCTTGAAATCAATGATGATTAAATGTCACTTAACCCTGTCATCCCCACCTTGGTGCCCTCGGCATAGTTTTTACTAAGTAATCAATTATCAATTACCCTGTTCAAGTTTATAACCTCACCACAGAGAGAGCGGTGCTTCTATTTTATACATGCCTATGGTGCTTACTATAGCAGTGCCCTTTGGAGATCGGTAAGAAGCTTTATCAAATAAGCTTTGAGTTACATGCTGAATATAAAATACGGATTTACTTTTTAGAAAGTCTGTCACTTCAAATGGTATTTTGGCCTAATACATTGTTTTATTTTAATATAGTCTGTCTATGGTTTACAAAATGATATTAGAAGTCACAGTCCTACCCACACACCCACACCAGAAACTAAACCTCCTACAGAAGATGAGCTACACCAACAGGTGGGTCCACCTATAAAATGACCTATTGAGGGTTTGCAGAGTGACAGCTATGAAGATCAGATAGTGAGGGTGAATAGTGGGTGTTTTGAAAGGTGATCTCTGGTCAACTGTGCCGGTTAGAATATTCTCAGTTAGTGTTGCCAGTGGGCTCGTTTGTTGAGTCCATTATGTCATTTCTCATGTCTAATGGTGGCATATGATTAGCACAAAAAAGTACTGATTCTGGCTACTACAGCACTGATCTCTTGAAACCTTTTGGAGTTTTTCCCTATCAACACCATTATACACTGCTTCTTTTTTAAAAATCATTTTTCTAAACCATTGATCAATACTTTGGCTCTAAGAAATGTTTTGGGGTTTTTTTGGGTTTTTTTGTTTTTGCGGTACTGGGGATCAAACTCAGGACCCTGCACTTGCTAGGCAAGTGCTTATTCCACTGAGCTATATCCCCAGCCCTTTTAAGAAATGTTTTAAAGCAAACATCAAAGTCTCATATCAAATAACAGTTAACATCTCTTGATTGCTTTAATTATTGAGTTTTTTTTCCTTTGACTTTTTCTCCTAACATTTTATTGTATTGTGGTTTATTAAGGATGTAGTATGTACTTTTCTGGTGTATTTATAGTCCCCATGAAAGAGAGATAATTTAAAAAGTTGTTGAAGTTTTCTGTGTCTGTTTATATGCATGTGAGCCTACCTATGTCATGAGTTGATAAAATACTCTCAAAACACAAACCATTGATGCTTTCTTGGGATAGTATCAGGAGGTAGGATTTATTTTAAAATTATAGCATCAAAAATACATTTTTTGAATTAAATATTTGTAAGGAAGTGCAATTCTGCATTCATGATAATAAAGTGTCTAAAATCTTCAGAACACTTTGCAAATAAAGTTATATTTTGTTAAGGTAAGCAGAATAGTCACACTCATTACTATTGTATAAATATACTGGTTATGTTCTATTCAAATAGATTTTAAGCAGAACTTAGAGACGAAAATTGTGATATCTTTCCTTGCATAATTAATTCTGTAATCTTTTCAGATAAAATATTGGCAAATACAGTTAGATAGACATCGATTAAAAATGTCAAAAGTTGCTGATAGGTAAGTATTCAGGGTGCCATTATAAATTTTTAAATTTGTCATAAGACAAATTGATTGAAAATGGTAAGAGAACTATTGGGAGAGGGGAGTTGGGATAAATAATTGGAACACTATAGTATGTTATGTTATTTTGCATTTTAGCACGTAAGGAATCTTTCAAAATACCCTTTTCTTATACTTTAAGGACAGTGTGATCATTCTTTTTAATTCCCTAGAGGTCCAATCCTTGTGCAACCAAAAATAAGATACAGACAACAATCTAATCTCAGGGAGTTAAATTTTTCATTCTCAGTGGAAGAAATGAAACAATATACCGGCTATGTTTTGGCAACTTGGAGAATAATGGTGAATTTGTTCTAACATTTGCAGTCCACTTTGTTATTGAATGCTTTCGGCACTGTAATTAAATTCAGATTTTTAGATTTGCCTTTTCTTCATTTAAATCTGTTCTTAATGACATTCATGTTTTTCACTTTAGGACAGTGCCAAATCCTACCTCTCCCACAACTTCTTTTCCTCCTAACTTTTGTTTTTAAGTACAGATTTCTTTTTAAAAAATTTTTAATCAGTAATTCCTCTTTTACTTAATTCCCATAAATACTTCTGACAAAATCCTTTTTAATTCCTTCTCCAAGTTGGTTAAAATCAGTCCTCCTGTGAATGGAGAACTGCTATACCAAGGACAAACACTGACCCTCAGTAACGTTACATGCAACCTGCCATGTTGCCTCCTTATAACTTGCATGGCATGATGAAATCCATAACCACATCTGTCTACCAGAAGCACAATGACTGGTTTCATGTATGTTAATGAAACATGAAATTTTTCCATTGTATTTTATTCTATAAATGAGTGATTCCTTGGCCAGATATTTTTATCTTGTTTCCATTACTTTGGGCTGGGCATATCTTCAGACAGAAAACTAAAACGGCAGAAATGTTTGTGTTTTTTTTCCCCTAGTCTGCTAAGTTATACAGAACAGTATGTAGAATATGACCCATTTCTTGTGCCACCTGATCCTTCCAATCCATGGCTGTCTGATGATACTACTTTCTGGGAACTTGAAGCAAGGTTAGTGATATTTTCTCTTCCTCCCAAATGCGTCATTTATTTCAGGGACTGAGCATACTAGGGAAAATCTTATAGATAATAAGTTGTAAAAATACTTTCAGTTTTTATCTAAATTGGTCCATGATATAATATTCTTTTCAAGATAATGCTTATTTGTAAATATAAAAGAACCAAAACATATTAACAAGCATGCAGACATAAAACTTGAGTTGTCAGCCATTTGCTTTATGTTTTTGTTTATGTTTTTGTTTTTTTGGTCCTTGCCAGGCAGGCACTGTGCTGCTGAGCTATGTTCTCAACCGAGTCATTTGCTTTTGTGTTAATATTTTCATTGTTGATAGAACACTATTCAGACATAAAATGATAGACTTCTCTCATTTATTACAACATGGATGGAACTGGAGATCACCATTCAAGTGGAATAAGCCAGTCACTCATATGTGAAATCTAAAAGATAAAGTTGGTTTCACAGACACTGAGAATAAAATGATGGTGAGCAAAGGCCACAGATAGTTCAAGTGTCAAGATGTATTAATGTTCAGATCCTCAGTTGTTGAAATTTAGTTCATTGCTGTTAGCTTCTTTGAAAATCCACATCATCACAAATGTCTATATATTCACATAAAATGAATGCTAAATTTATAAGTTACTTAAATCTATACATTCAATTTAACAACTAATTGAATTTACCATAAACTATGAGAAATTGACAGGAAACTGACTTAAGAAAACAAATTTATAAGGTAGGACTCCTATTTTTTTCATGAGCTATGTAGGGGAAGCATCATAGCAACAATAGTGACAGAAGCATACAGAATTCATGTCTGTGCACAGAGGATCGGTACTCTGGATTACATTTATGGACGGCAGCCATGAACCTGAACACTTGATAAGCCCAGGACTGTTTTGCCACAAGTTGTACATTTTACAGATAAGGAAGCTAGATCCCCAAAATGTCATTAGTCAGTGAGGATTAGGTCACATTAAATGCAGCAGGTACAAATTAGCACTGAGGCATTTTTGTTACTGACGCATTTTGCCCTATACAACATACCACCATGACACTGAAGTGAGCATTGGCAAGAAATGAGGCTCTGGGTCAGGATGCCTGAGTCTCTGCCCCTTAGTATCTGACATTTGCAAATTATAATTGTTTTTGTGTGTCAGTTTTCTTATCTATACCATGAGAATAATAGTATTTACCTCTCAAAGTTACTAAAAGAAACCCCAAAAGATACTTTATGTATACTACTTAGCATCTAATGATCAATATATGTTTAAATCAGTAAATATTTGTCAAATAAATCAATAAATAATAATAAATGTTATTATTAATTTAACTTATACATTACTGTGATTTCATGAAAAACAGTCAGTGGCATAGTTTTTTCTGAAGGATAAGTTAAAGATGAAAATCTAAAAGTGTACGTGGTTTTGAAGAGAAGTGTAATAATGAAGTAAGAATTTACTGAAAGAAATACATTGGCTTTGTTTTATCTCTTATAGCAAAGAACCAAGCCAACAGAGGGTAAAACGATGGGGTTTTGGCATGGATGAGGCCTTGAAAGACCCAGTTGGGAGAGAACAATTCCTTAAATTTCTAGAGTCAGAATTCAGCTCAGAAAATTTAAGGTAAGACATAATGTTTTGTTCTTATGCTGCAAGCCAGAGAGACACAATCTGAGATGTGTCTAGATATTTTAGATTTAACAGAGTCATTAGTCTTCTGCATCCATCCTGATGATGGTATGGACCTATTGAATTTCTGCCACATAACTGAAGCGATAAAATGTAACCAAGAAAATTGTTGTTCAACATTATCAATTCTTCGTCAAAATTTATTTTCATAGTGCCTCTGGATTTTTAAACTATACTATTTTAGTACTTCTGAGAAGGACTCCATAAAGAAGTATAATTCTTAGACCAATGCTTGTCAAGTTGGAAAGTGGGCAATTGTATTTATACAGTTAAATTAAAATATCACCTATTTATCAATATTGACTTTTGTTTGCAAGTAAGTTGCAGAAGTGGATACTTCAATCAAATATCTTTAGACAAAAATCTAGGGACCCCTCATTTACTTTGCAGTGCTGTGCTGAGCTGTTAATGAGACCTAGATACTACTTCTACCCATCTGTTGTAAATATCCTTATACATTTTTGGAATTTTCTAACTTAAGGTGCATCTGGAAACAGCATTTCATTAATGTAATCATACATGGGGATGGATTCTAATAGCTCTGTGTAAGCTCACCCAAGTGAGTGATAACTTTTCCTACATGAAACTGTTTTCCATTAGCTCTTTCATTCATTCTTCCTTTGAAATCTGAAATGCTATTTTTACCTTTCCATAGCTTACAGAGGCCTCTGAAATTCATTTATGGAAAGATCTCAGCATTCATTTGTTTTCATTAGAACTAAGTAGCACCAGGCTATATCATATTCCTTTCAGGAGATTTAACAGATAGCAACATCAAATAATTCAGAAATATGCAAAAAGTTGACACTTGTCCCAAGGAAGAGGCAAGAAGACTACAAACTTTACCTGGATAAGTTTAGTTTTCTACATGTTTTTGTCATGCATTGTTGCCATCAAGTTTCGCGTTCTGTTTTCGGTTTATAGGAACCCTGTTTAATTCCCATGCGACTCGTGAAATATTTGCTTACACCTATATCTTCAAGAGTTCTACCCATTCTCTCTTTCAGCAGATTTAGTGTTTGTGTTTTAATATTTAGATCTTTGATCCATTTTGATTTTAGTGCCTGGTGATAGACATGGGTCTACTTTTAGTCTTCAGCATGTGGAAAGCCAGCATTTCCAGCACTGTTTATTAATGTGGCTTTCTTCCAGGGAATGTTTTTGCCTCTTTGTCAAATATAAGGTGGCTGAACATTTTTGTAGTTGTGCCTGCATCTTCTAATCTGTTACATGGAGCCTCAGGTCTATTTTTTTTTGCCAGTATTATGCTGTTTTTTAATCACAGTAGCTTTGTATTACAATATCAAGTCAGCGATGATGAAGCCCCCTGCCTTGCCTTTGTTGCCAAGAATTGTTTTCGCTATTCTAAGCCTCTTCTCCTTCCAAATAAATTTTTGGAATGTTTCCTTTAGTTCTGTGAGGTATGCTAGTAGAATTTTGATTGGGATTGTATCAAATCTGTGTTACAGTTTTGGGAGTATGGCCATTTCCACAACATTCATTCTTTCTATTTATGAGAAAGGGATATTTTTCCATTTTCTGATATCCTCTTTGATCTCCTTTTTCAGAGTACTGTAATTTTCAATGTATAGATCTTTCTCTTTGTTAGGTGGATTCCTAAGTATTTCATTTTTTTGGATGCTATTGTGAAAGGTGTAGTTTCCCTTATTTCTCTTTCTGTGAGTTTGTTATTTGTGTACTAGAATACTCTGGATAGACTCAAGACATTTCTAGGCAAATAGATGCACCTTGTGACCATACCCTTTGTGAAATAAATCAGACACACATGTAAATATTGCATTGTCTCCCTGGTGTGAGAATCTGAAAGAGTAAATAAGGACCAAAATGCACACTAGATATTGTGAAATAGGAAGCAATTGTTCAAAAGGAAATTGGAATTAGGAAGGGGAAAAGGAAAGAAAGGAAAAGGAAAAAATAATAAAATAGAAACAAAGTTTTGTAAATAGGGAGGGAAAGAGGAGTTGAAGGGAGGTGAGGGGATTGGAAATAAAAGAGGAATCAAAATATATCATATACAGGTACAAATTCCCTGTGAGTATGATCATTATGTGTATCTAACTAATAAGATTAATCAAATTAAGGAAAAGTTTATAGGCTCCCTTCCTGGTAGAGCCTTTGCAAGATCTACAGTAGCTAAAAAATTGTATTGGGTCTAAAAATTAACATTTTCCACACTGAAGTTACATCATTAGTAATTAAATGAAAAAATGCATACACATTCAATATTTTGGTATTTTAGTGAATGAGAGGATGGATTTTCCTCTTATTCTCTAAATTTTCATAAAGATTCCAACACCATGAGGATCATGGAAAGGAAATAAACAAGTCATGAGCCTTACCAGGATCATGTAGCCAGATAAAAATATGGCTCCTGGGCTGGGGATACAGCTCAGTGGCACAAGCGCCTGCCTGGCAAGTGCAAGGTCCTGAGTTCGATTTCTGATGCAAAAAAGAAAAGAAATTATGGCTCCTGCTCTCGGTTTAGTTATAGCCTAGTAGCAGATGCAGACAAGAAAACAAGTCACAAGACAAAACAATGAATGTCTAGAGCAAAGTCGAGGGGTGCCTAACTTAGTATAGAGATCAGCAAAGGTGCACGAGGGAAAATGACTTCTAGGCTGAAAGCAGGTGATGAGAAAAGAAGAGGAGGAGAAACAAACAGAAGAGGAAGAAATCAGACAGAGACGGAAGAGTGTACATACTTTGCTTCTGCATGGCCGCCTCCAGATCCTGAACTGAGTCAAAATATTTACCTTTCACGGTCATTTCAGCTTTGGGGCAGAGCTAGAAGTTACAGGGCGCCAGACCTGGGAAATAGGGCGGATTCGGACGCACCCTGTGTTTCTGCCAGTCGCTGTCTTTTGTACGGCAATTAGCAGCAGCACTTCAACCTGCTTATGATCAGACCTAGTAAGGACATTCACTGTTGCTTTGTCATGCGGTTTTTCTATGACAAATTACTAAAATATCTATGCCTGTCTTTTCAATGTTATTTCTAGATCTAACCAAAATGACACAGTCAAGAGCCACTTTTAAAACTCAATCCCATTATTTAAATTTATGGTGATCAGGCCCCTTCTTAGATCATATGATCGAACAGTACACTGAATGTTTAATATTTTTTAATTCATTACAGTAAAAGACACGGTGCCGCTAATCCCCTACAAAGCTTCCCCTCACCCCAAACACACTTTCTTCATCGTTCTTATCACCTTTTGAGGCAGTTCCCAAAGTCCTGCTACTTGAATGTCTTTAGCTCTGCTCTGATGACCGCCTCGATACTGTGAATCAATTCAAACCACTTAGCATTCCTGGTCATTTTGACCATGGGGAAGAGCAAACAGTCGCATGGTACGAGGTCCAGTGAATATTGTGGACGCCCTGAGCACGGGTGAATACACCGGGATGTTTACACAGCCAGCCTTTCTGTCGGAGCACACTGCGCAGGAGCACTCACGGCAGTTTTGCTCATACCTCGTAAGGACAGTCAGGAAAGAGGACCCGTAACAACTGCAGAGAGTAGCAAGTAGCACGGGATAAAGGCGATAGGGCCTATTTTCTGGGCTATTAATAGCAATATGTCTTCTACTGTAATACATTTTTGTTACTTAAACTTTCACTCTGTATCTTGATCTCTTCTTTACTTTGCTGTCTACCATTATGAAGCAAAGTACTGCTGTGTTCTTTTAGTATATATACTCTCTGTGTAAGCATATGTGCAGAAGTGAGTCACTGTGCATTTTTCCACAGCTTATGAAATGCTGTGAAGCCTCTGCATATTTAAGCCTTTCAAGTAATTGCATGCAAAAGCTTATGCTTTTGTCACTGTGTAACTCTTTCAGTTACTACAAATTGCTTTAAATTAGCCAATTGCCCTGCTGTTTCTAGGTAGGGCACTTTCTGACTTTGTGTCCAGGCATGTTGTATCTCCAGGAGAGCTTCGTGGTAATCCCCTTATCCAGCAGAGCAGAAATGCCTCTTTATACCAATCTTTCTTGCTCATATGGACAAAATATCCAGAGAATACTTCATAATATACTACTCTGTCCCCTCACCAGAAACTCTGTACCTGCGCTCTGAATTCTCTTTTTGTTCCTCTTCCTAATAAGTGATTTTCTAACAGCACGGCTTTACTTTCAAACAATTAAGATCATACAGTATGAGGGCTCTCGCAGGTCTGTTTTAATAACAACCACTCAGAAGAGATGGTGTTCAATATTCCTTTCCAAAGAATTATTTTACCTTTGAATACAGACACTGAGGGGAAGCCAGTACAGACCTGGTGCTGCCCTCAGAAAAGGTGAGTTTGCTTTCGTGAATCATGATGAAAGCACAGTCAAGAAATATTATAAGAGTTTTCAGATCCTGACCCGTCAGGGTAAACACTTTGTGTCACGTTTGGCAGATTCTGGCTGGCAGTGGAAGACCTGAAGAAAAGGCCTATTCGAGAAGTACCCTCTCGAGTTCAGGAAATATGGCAAGAATTTCTGGCTCCAGGGGCCCCCAGTGCCATTAACTTGGATTCTAAGAGTTATGACAAAACCACACAAAATGTAAAGGAACCCGGGCGATACACATTTGAAGATGCCCAGGTAGGTGCGTGACACTGAAGGACCTCTGAGGTGTGGATGATTCTAAAACTTCAATTTTATTTTCATTTGTCAGTAGCAGATATTTGTAATATTTTCAGTTGTGGGACTAGCTGTATATAAAATAACTCATTTCTCTGAGAAAAAAACAAAGACACTTTAAGTGAATAGATTTCTAAAGTCTTTAAAGATTTCATAAATTTAAATACTTTTTGCGTGAGTTTTCATAAAGGAACGTATTTAAATATTTGAAAATCTTTATTTTCTCCTACGCACTAATTGAGCAAACATTAACAATGCTTCATGCCTGTTTTATGCATTTGTGCATCTTTGATATGTAGGTTCTAAGATTCTGACTTTCCTAAATGGTGCATTATTATGAATTTTCATAATTATATTAGCTTTAAATTCCATCACAAATCAGGTTTTTCCTCAGCTGAAAAAATAAATTCAGAGATGTGTTAATTTTTTAAGTTGTTTTTAAATCTGTGGAAACATTAAAGGAAATATATTTTAAGTTTCTAAGGCAAATTTTTAGTGTTCTTTTCTCAAACAGAGCCTTAATTGCCTTCTTAGAAACAATTATGATTTCTTTTTTGAGAAAAACCTTAGTGCTACAGAGAAAAATAAACTTGTAAGGAGGGGGATATTATTTCCTAATGACATGTTAAAGTTGGCTTTTAAATGCAGACATGCACACTGCGAAGTATTTTAAACTTCTTTTGGAGAAGAATATGAATTCTGAAAGTATCTTAGTTTTAATAACACCATTTCTGAACACAAAACATAGGTGGAAGTGAAGGATATACACAGATGTCATTCGTGTTTCCATTCTTGGTGGGAAACACATTTCTCCTTGGCTTTGGCTTAAAACAGTGAGCCACTGTGTGGAAAATTAACCCAGGTTAGTATAGCTAACCAGACAGACAGCCATTCCCTGTAGCTAAGCCATGGTCTTGTATGGAGAAATAATTGCATTTTACAAAGACACATTACAGAAAGCAGATGAACGTTCAGGCCCTATTGCTCATTTCTCTTCTGATTTATCTTTCTTTTAATTCAAGATAAACATGTCAAGCCTTTTGCTAAGAGTCTACAGTATGGAAAATGTTTGGGCGCCCTTCTTGAAGTGTTTACCAAAACATTGCTTTACTGTCTGTGACACCAAAAATTTTTGCAGTGTAACAGGCTCCTCAATAAAATGAAAAGGGACGTTTTCATACATAAAACATTACTACCTGACCTTAAGTTTGGGTTGTTTTCGTTACGCTCTGTTACTGAACTCCAGTTTTCGTGGATGTTTTACCCTGTCTTCAGAGGTATGATACCACAATGCTTGACACTTTGGGAAAAGATGCATCGTAAAGCTAAGAACTCAGATTCGGGGAATAATTGCTTTTATTATGATCTGAGTCTGCTTGTGACATCATACAAGTACCTCAGTGCTCCATGCCCCGGTTTCTGCAAATGTAATAATGGATGGCGGTCTCTTTGGGGTGCTGCAAGGACTAAGTTAACTACTGTAGATGATCACCCGGGAGCGCCCCGTGTGATCAGCTGTACTGAAGTGCTCACCACATCTACCCCAAACTCCACTATTTATCACTCCTTCAGCTCTGTTTTTCACGTTAGGAAATTGAGAAACAGATAAATGGACAAACTGATCTGAATGTAAACTGTTTGCAAGTAGTAGATCTTGAGCAACATAGGATCAGAATCCCAAAATGTTTAACTTCAAAACCAACTATTGTTTCACTTTTTAAATAAATGGTGATGCAGAATTAAGTTTACCGTGTTCTTAAAGCTCAACCTTGGGCTAAATCTTAAACCTTGAGTTTGAATGTCACTGAGTAGATTCCAGTTCACTTCAAATTCCTACTGGTGTGTTTAAAACAAATGGAATAATTCCCTGAAATATATGCTTTATGCAGATAAGAAATAATTAGGACATCCAGGATAGCCCAAATATTCCTAACTCTGCCTTTAACTGATACTTCAGTAGAGTACAAAGACCAAGGAGCGTTTAGGCTTCCCTGAGCCGCTGTAAACTAGGACAGAATCTCCCCAAGACCAAAACTGAATGGAAGGAATACACGTTTTTCTTTCACTTCTGTCTCAACAAACGTTCATCATTAAAATAGAACAGGTGCTAAGGCGTAGCTCAATGGTAAAATGCTTGCCTAGCAAGCTTGAGGGCCTGGGTAACGTCCCCAGCGCTGCTTAAATAAATAGACCCTTGCAGACCTATTAGGAGTGAATGATTTAATATCTACGTAGTCTGTTTGGTCTTTTTTTTTTTTTTTGGACAGGGTCTCACTGTATAGTCCAGACTGACCTTGAACTCAATATGTAGCCCAGGCTGGCCTTGAACTCATGGTGATCCTCCTATCTCAGCCTCTTGAGTGCTAGGGTTACAGGAGTGCACCACCAGGCCTGGCTTGTTGCATAATTTTCAAAAGAAAATATACAAATACAAATTTGCGTTTAGCAATTAAATACCACAAAGTTTATTTTCAGAATGAGCTCTGACCCAAGATACATGTGGATGACAGTTTTCTACGTAGTTTGTCTGGGCTGTAGGTGCCTTCCAGCAAGTGTGGAGGCCAAAGGTTTCCAAAATGATTATTTAGTCTTGACTTCATGTCATCCATTTTGGCCTAGAGTCATTTTTAAAGAGCAGATTTATTTATATTCTCCAATGTTCTACATGAATGAATAACTTGATTTGAAATTATTTCATAATATCCCAATAGAACCAAATTCTATTTTTTAAAATGACTGGATGCGGTTTTCCTCCTAAGTAGCTCCCAAACCAGTTTAAACATTGATCCACAAATGAAATAATGACTTGGAAGATCCAACTATCAGGTAAACATGAGGTATTCTCATCAACAGCAGCGTTTCTATGTTCAGCTGCTGTTGAGCTGGTTCTTTCTCCACATGTGGTATTCTTATAGTATCTTATTTTTCTTGAGAAGTAATAACAGAGCATCTCAACCATTATTTCCTTTTAGGAGCATATTTACAAACTGATGAAAAGTGATTCGTACCCACGTTTTATAAGATCCAGTGCCTATCAGGAACTTCTACAGGCAAAGAAAAAGGTATTGGTTCTTTGTGACCTTTCTTTTTTTTTAACCTAGTTCTCAGCTAAAATTATGTAGATTAGTTACTGAGGCTGGGCCCAGGGTACTGAATAAATGGTAAGTGACATTCTCCAAAACCTTCCCACACACATTTTATTTTATAAGAGCCATTTAAGCCATTCATTTTTGTGTATTGGTTGCTTATTATATTATTTTTGCTTTTTGTTTGTTTCTGCACATGTTCATGCTTTACAAAGTTTATTAGATGTTCTTGGCATGTTTCTGGCTTATCATATATACCTAGTTTAAAGAAAATCAAAACAGAATAATGGACCAAAAAGAACAATGTCAAAACCTTAGAATGTCTAAAGCTTAAAAGTTTTACCTATTTAAAAACTACATTGTAAGTCCATAACTGAAAATAGACCCACATCTTCAATGACAGTTGTCAGGATGTAGTAATGTTTCCACGTGAATATTTTCACTTGGCTTTTATCACAAATTACTTAATAACCATATGATGAATTTTATACACCTAACATTGTATCCAGGCACATTTTGGGAGAGTCATAAGAGATTTCATATAGTCAGAGGTTAAAGTCTCACTGTCCATATCTCTTTATGTGGTCAGTTTAGCAGGGTATGGAAAATGTAGCCAAGACTTTAATATCATTCATTGTCTTTTAATGTTAAAATAATCTGTAATGGTGTTTGATTTTAGTTTTTGCCTTTTTGAAGCAGGGTCTGGCTCTATAATGCAGGCTGGCCTTAAATTTACTATGTAGTCCAGGCTGGCGTTGAACTCACGGCAGTCCTGCATGGCCCTCCGTAGTGCTGGGATTATAGGTGAGCACCATCACGCCCAGCTTAATCCATAGTTTCTTAAAATTCTAAGATTAAATTATAGTTTTACGTAATTCATGCATTTAGGGTAATGAGTTTCTTTTTAATCCATTGCATTTGCTGCTGGAAATAGATTTTCTGTGGCTGTACTTTCCAATGCAGCAGCCACTAGCCATATGGGGCTTTTTACATTTAAATTCTAATTAATGAAAGATCCATAAAATTCAAGCCAAATTTCAAGTGCTCAGTCACCACAAATAGAGGCTTTATTATTGGACAGGTTGGATGGAATTTCCACCCATTAGAAAGATCTACAGCAGTGCTCTACAGAATAAAAGATGTTAGCAATAGAAATTTAGCCCTAAGAGGAAATTCTACAGATATGCCACTACATTTTCAAACGGCTGGGCTTTGCAAAGATCAGTATAAAAGCCTCACCTACCTACTTTGTTTTTGCTTAACTTGATTTTGCTGGAGATCATACCGTTCCATTTGCCCATAAATAGAGCATTTTGGGGTGTTTGAAATGAAAGCACAGAGGAGACGGAGTCCACGTCCGGTAACACACCCCCCGCGCAGCTCTCCCGCCTTCACAAGAGCCCTGGTTTAGCGTGTGGACCTGGTGTCACATCATCATCATCCCGTCTTTCTCTGCTCTGCTTTTCTTGCTCTCTCTCTCTCTTTTTTTTTTTTTTAAATGTTCCCTTGTTTCCTTCACCTGCCCCAACCCACACATGTAAGTCTGGAAACTCAATGGATCGCAGAACATCTTTTGAGAAAATTGCAGAGAAGATGGTAAGTTTTATTTTTTGAGGAATTTCAAGTCGTTAAGTGGAATGCAGTCTTCCCAGTTTCACTATTTCTAGCCCCACTGCTAATCTAGCATTTTTTTTTTTTAACATAACAGCAAAACTATGATCCTTGGACTGGGGATGTCACTCACAGCTAGAGCAGTTGCCTAGCATGTGTGAGGCCCTTAGTTCAATTCCCAGCATTGCAAAAAAAAAAAAAAAAGGAAAGAAAGCCCAAGTATTGCCTCTATTCAATCCAGAACTTCCTGTCCCAGCCCATTGTAGAGTTGGTAAAAATGTCACACATGAACAGCTACGTGTGGATGTATATAATGACCTTTTAAAGAAAGGTATAACAATTATTATTTATATTTTTATTCCATGTATCCTTTCTCTTATTAATGATAATGCATGCATGTCTACCCTTGCACTTTCCTTAGACTTAAAAATTTATGAACAAAGAAGGTTCTGTGCTTTCTACCTTTGCAGAGAGAAAATGATCTAATGAGCAGTTTAAAGCCAAAGAATTTACATAAATCATGGTTGATGACAAGATAGTGTCCCGCTAAAGACTCACTAGCATGCCTTCTTATTCTTCCTTTTTCAATAATGTATTGAAAACTGTTGTATAAGTCATCTAGGAAACAAGTAGTTTTCCTGCCAGAGTTTTCTTATTACCTTGCCATGTGTTTTGGTGATATATATTTGTTTGTGGGATTTTTTTAAAATTTATTTTTGTGATTGTGCCAGTACCTTTGGAACTTTCTGACTTTTATGTAAGCACAAACTAAAGCCTTCAACACATTTATTTTTATAGGGCAGAAACCTCCCTATTTTCCCATGCCATAAAAACTGTACACCAACACTGAGGGCCAGCACTAACCTGTTATGAAAAGAGGTAGAAAAATCTTGGTTTATACTCAAGTTTGTCTGTATTGTCCATTGAGTTGTGTGGTTATCTCCATGCTGCTGCTGCTGCTGTGTGTGTATGTGTGTGTGTGTGTGTGTGTGTGTTGTGGCTTTTGCTGTGATGACCAGTTTAGTGGAGTTATGTGTGTAAAAGTATAAGCAAACTGGATTAAACAAAGATACGGTTTTTGCTTTCAGTCTCCTTCAGGGTTCTCTGTGGTGGGGAATGTTACTCCATTTTCCTTTTGAATTGCCATTGTGACTGGACACAGAGTATTTCAAATAGCACTATATACTTTGAACATTCAATGTGACTGCATGAATTAAAGGGGTAGAGAATGAGGGATTCCAGGAATTAATCATATAAGTTGTGGCTTTGTCTACTGGAATCTTTGTCCTTTAATGCAGAATTTTCTTAACTCTGTCTTTGAAGTCACCATGGAGAGATAAACACAATATCAAAAAATTCCCTGAAATTTTACTGGAAAAAGTAGCTGTAGAATATTACAAGGTACTCTGTGTATTATTATTTTAAATTAAGCACTTTCTAGTGTAATGCTTATAAAATAATCTCTTTGAGGCTATAATGAAATTTTCTGTGATATAATTATAATAGCAACACAACCTGGGGAAGATCAAATGGGAAAGCAAAAGAATTATCTTTTTTCTAATGAATGCCAACACAAATCTGACCCACTTTCCAACTCTTAGAATAGTACCACGTTGTCACCCATGGCAAACTTTAAGTGAGAATTAATGGAAAATAAAGGGAAGCCTGGACTGATCAGTCACATTTTCAGTCAAAATTCGTGCAAGTACCAAGTGCATTCCAAATACTTTGCTAAATCTTGGGAACATGTAGAAAGTGTAAAGCATGAATGAAAAGGCACCTAATGGTTTAGAGAAAATGTAACAATATACAGAGAAAAGCAAACTACTTGTTGTTAGAGTGGAGAGGGAGGACCCCTATGTAAGGTGAGAATCCCCAGAAGGAGTAGCACTTATCTGGATGAACAGAATTTCAGTAGGCCAAGAAAGGCAAAACTTATAAAAAGAAGAAGATATAGGTTAAAATTGTGGAAGAAAAAAAATGTGACACACACAGACACACACAGCCTTACACATACATTGTAATAATGTTCAACTGTACTTCAGAATGCATTCATTAATCCTTTTAAAGTAAAAAGTGACATTTTTTCATTGAATATTTTGCTTTGCCGTTACACTCAAGAAGTGGAGTAAGGAAATTAGAATTCTCCCAACTTGCTCTCTGGAGTGTTCCTCCACATTTTCATGAGTTTTAGGGTCAGCATCTATGTCAGGTATCCTATGTATTTATATACCAAATCCTCTAGGACACCTTTATAAGATCAGCAGAATAACTTCAATGCAAGCTGAACTTATGAGTATATTATAATCAGACAAAATGGAGAAAGATAGACTTTATATACATATTTTAATGGAGTCCTATTTGCAGGTTGCCCCAGGAGATGCAGGGAGGCTGGTAGATAGACAGTATCCCAAACATTTTTCTACCTCAATGAGCAAAATATGGATAAACAAGTCTACACATAGGAAAGGAACCGGGAAAATGAGATAACTCGCTGTCACTGGCCACTTGCCGTGTTCCGAGCTCTGTGCCATCACCTTATATTATTTAAACTAATTTAATTGAATCCATTCACTGACCCATTGAGGTAGGTATTATATTGATTGCTATACCTGTTTTGCTGTTAAACAACTGACAGGTCAGGAGAAGTATATAATTTACCCAAAATGGCATACTGTAGGAGATAACACTGACCCGAAACTTACTTTGTTCTCACATTGTTTCTCTTTCACCAACAACCTTGCTGATCTTTGATATTCTTCTATCTGATAGAGGATACATTCTGCAACATAATGATACCCTCTTCTTCAGCCTGAATCCATTTCCAGTTTATGCATATTTTACTGAGTTTTTCTGAATAGTATTTCTGAATAGTATTTTAATAACCTGGGTAATAGAGATGGCATCAGTTGTTTCTGTTTCATCCCAGAGCTGCAAATTTTCCAGCCACCTTTTCCCAACACCATTAGAACTTCTGTAACTCAAATTAATAAACACATTAAAGCACAATTATGACAAGTAGCTATGGGTTGCATAGCATTTTCAGCCTTCCAAGGACATCTATTTTTCTTTGCTGATTTTGTTTTCTTGTTACTTATGTGCACAACAATCCCGGGAGTGAGGTAGTTGGGCAGAAATTACCTCACTTTCATAGATGAACAGATGAAAGAAATGAGCAGAGGCTACTTCACCAGTATCGTTCAGTTTTTGTGTTAGAGCAGGACTGGAAGCAAAATTTTCTTACTTTAAATCTGTTACTCTTTGTAGATTACCTTTACTCTTTCCACTATGTCTGTAAAGCAGGTGGGATAAGAATAACTCACATTTATATAATGCCTTCACCTTGGCTGCTCTCTCAAAAAAGCTCATTTCCTGCAACTTAGTATTTTATTTCTTTATTTTCTTTGCCATTTCACAAGTCTCTTAATGTCTGTCCGTCAAAGACTGCTATGTCCTTTCATGCCTTTATTTCTTTCTGTATTAGACTATTTGTGTTATTTGCATTAGGTTGGCATCTTCATATTTTGACAAAGTTTATATGATTTACTAATTGCAACAATAGTTTTATTCCTTTCTTAGCACCACCAGATCCAGTACCAGTGCTCCATTGGTAAAGCTACCATCACAACGTCTGTGTGCCCCACAAATCTTACAAAGGAACAGATAAGAAATGGGGGGAAGTAGGGTAGTAGGATTGATCACTTATGACTTCAGCCAAGATTTATAAATCAAGTGCCAACTTTATGACTCACCTCCTTAGGTTGTGTGTAGGAGAATAAATCGGCCTAGATTTGGGTTACAAAAGTAGAAATGAATAATGGAGAATATTCTTCTTCAATTCCCAGAAGTTTACCATTCTAACCTCTTTGGGAGAAAAGTTTTATCCTTTTTCTACAGACAATTATCTGTAAGGCCTTTAGAAGATTCAGTAAAAAAGCTAAGATAGCGTCCCTTCTGCTGATACTTAAGCTAAAGTGATTTGAGATTTTTAGTTATCTTCCAGACACTACCGTGTAACTACTAGCAGTGGAGGAGACTTCAGGAGAGGTTTGTTTGTTGCTGTTATTGTTGTTTTGGTTTCTTTCCAATGCTGGGAGTGGAACGCAGGGCCTCAGCCTTGCTAGGGGAGCTCGGTACCACTGGGCTACACCTCCAACCTGCTCCACTAAAGGTTAAGGGCAGGATGAGGATTGCTCTTCCAGGATTAAATCTGTATTTAGCCCTAATAACAGGAGAAATATAAATATGACCCATGTAACATTTTTAAAGTATTAAAAATGAGAAAGATATAAAACTGAGCTCTTTACTATGTGGTTTTGATTAAGGCAGATTAAGTTCTTATCCAAACTCATAAGGGAGTCGCCAGGTCATATAGCCGTATGCAGATTTCGTATCGGTAGCAGAATGTGATAAAGTGAGCCTAGGCCTGGGAGTTCGGCGCGCTCACACTGAGGTGTGAGATCCAGTTCTGCACTTTCTCTTTTTAGTGTATGTGCCGCTGGCGGGAGCACAGGTTTTACACTTTCTTTCACTGTGAATTGTTAGAGTGATTTATGATGCCAAGCCTCAGTTTCTCCACCTATACTCTCTCTCCCTTTAGACACGGCTCCAACTGGCACTTTCTACAAATGTATGTAAATAATTAAAAAATAACATACCAGTATATTTGACTGTGCTTTTGAAACACACTTTATTCATTTAAAATGCAATTTAAATGTTTTCCAATTTCATATTCTTCTACATGGTTGTACTTTTTAACCATGTAAAAGACCTTCGAATACCTATCAGCATAACATATATTTTTCTAATCCTCTATTGCTGGACATTTAAGCTGTCCTTTATTATTGCTGCTATAGATTGATTATGTAAATACTCAGGTTGAACATTATTTCCTTCTTAAAGAATATAATATGAATATAAAGTTGAATTTCTTGGTTAAGTGTAATTCAAACTTAGGGAAGAGATACACCTTTATCCATTTTTCTCTCTCTCTTTTATCTTTACTTTCACCCCAACACATGAGTGTACCTCAGAGGGCAAAAAACCTTGCTCTGTGCAGTGCAAGTGAGACTTTGTATTCCCAATTTCCAAAACCACTCATGATAGATGTGCATGACAGGCCTCTCCTGCCAACTGATCCTCAACCTGTGAAGCCTTGTAATTAGTTTCTGAGAAGTTTAGCTTGTTTTTTTAAGTTACTCTCAAACACATTAGGGATTGTGTCTACTCCCTGGCTAAATGACTTTTCACTTGGTTTTTATTAAATATAAACGCTACTGTGAAACAGCTACTGACATTGCAAACTGTGAGCCACTCTTTCAGCCATTGGAGTTCTGGGAATAATGCACATAGGTTCTTGCCATGGACTTTGCTCAACATGAATAATACCAGTGAAAGATATTACCTGTAGCCTAGGGTTCCGTTCACATGTTAAATTACATCACCTTATCCATTCACCCACAGGTATTTGGTTTGGGGGCTGAAGCACAGTGGTGCAGCTCTTGCTTAGCATATATGTGAGGCCTTGGTTCCATCCCCAGTACCACAAACAAAACAGAATAAAACAAACATACTTCCATTACTTTCAACTCTTATGACATCAATTTCTATGGCAGTGAAATGGAAACAAACCTTTAAGTATCTGGAAAGGTCATTTTTACACTGTATTCATGCTTACGAAGTTGCAGCATAGTGAGACCCCCATGGAGAGAGTCAGATACTCAATATACACAAATGCCTACTATCAGGGGAGATTGTCCGCTTCATATAACTGCTTATCATAGCAGATAAGCAGATTAAAAGCTATGAGAATGGAGGTTTTGACTTTGTATCTATGCCCCTGTGAGTTCACCTTAAGAAAGATTTTCTGCATATTCTTTTCTAGTGAAATGCTGTCCATTTTTTCAATTGGAATTATGGGTATATTAATATAGACAGACTATGTTAGAAAATTCTTATAGCATCTTAAATAAGAGTAATTTATGAACTTGTCATTGGACTTTCCCACCAATAGAGATTACCAGCAAAAACAAAAAGTCAAGTCTGATCAAAAATGAGTTATTTTCTCCTTCTCTGCTATGGACTTGAAACCCATCTCATTTATCATTGTGTTGCTGGCACATGTGGCTATTCATCTTATTTTTTGCAACTGGCTGTGGTGATAACTGGCCTGAGAAAACAATTTTAGTTTCCCTGAAGCATGATGTAAATCGATTGGTGTGAAATGTATCAGACCATGTAGCCCAAGGTACTTGAGACAATGTATCTTTATTTTCTATTGGTAGCACCATTAGTTTTAAAATCCCGCTCTCATTTTATAAGCTGGGAATTGTGTAGTGGCTGTTGGTCATACAGCACCCAGTGAACCCTGGGGATTCCTGAGGAATGCTGCTCTGACTTCTGGGCAGACAGGCCCCAGTGTGGATGTACCCCTCGCTGCTCAATATGCTAGAGGCAGATGTGAACAATATTTTTCAAAATACTTTCCTGATAATCATGTAGCCCTAGGTTTGTGGTAACAGCTGAGACTTTAGCTAGAGACCATCCTGGAGACTCTGTGACAAATTTATAGCCCAGTACTACCATGTGTGCAAATACTACCAGGTTCTTTTATTCAATAAAAAGTTATTGAGTACCCACTGTGTACCAGGGCGCCTTGTTCTATATCTTAAAATATATAGAAAATAAGACATAATCTCTGCTCTCAAGATTCTTATACTTTGTAAAAGGAACAGATGCAAACAAAAATTATTATTTTGGGTATGCTTGTATCATGTGCATCTCACTTGGTCCCCTCCTCTCATGCAGTGTAACTGCCCAGTGAAAAGATCCAGCTTCCCACTAGTGTCCTTAATTAAATATGACAGTTTTTCTTAAGGAAACATGAAGGGCAAAGTGAACAAGAGATGAGGCCTAATCAAGAGACCCGCCCACTAACTAGCTGGGGGAAACAGATCTGGCAGGGGAGAGTACAAAAGCAAAGCCAGAAAGAGGGTCAAAAGGCTTGACAGATTTAGGCAAGGACCACCATGGAGGTTTTCTGCGCAGAAAGTAAGCAAGATCTCCCATGTTCTGGATTTACGCATGGGCTTTCTTCAGCTCTGCAGCAGGTGGCAGTGGAGAGGAAGTCAGAGTATCTAGTGATAGGAATGATTTGGCAGCTTCAACAGCTGCTCTAGTGAAACGCATGCTAGATGATAACAAAGTCTTGGATGGTGAAGCGGAAGTAAGGGAGGAAGAAGACTTGGACCACCAATAAGCAATAGGATATTTTTAAGCCAAGTGTGCAGGAAGATAGCAGAAAAACAAACCTCAAATTGTCTCACTTAGAAATTTTAAGTGTTATATTACACACGGTTAACATATTATTTTGCATTATCACTTTGATTTTCTTTGAAGATACTTGAACTATTTTTTCAAATATTAAATCTGAATATCATATTAATATACAAGATAGCAACAGTGAAAAGATGTGAGAATGTTTGTGTGCACATATGTACTTTGCATTATAACATTTGTAAAGTACTTTGAAGGTACCAATTCAGTCTGTGACCTCATTGAGCTAAATTCTAGGGAACAGAGTTACTAAGGGTAAACACGTTCATCAGTGGCCTAAGAGCAAAGCGTTTGTATACTCTTTTTTATAAAGTTGTTTCATGGCCAGGAAAACATCTACAGCACTTAAAAAGATAAAAATTCGACTTCTTATGGTACCGTGTTTAACTTCCACGAATAATGGTGTCATATATGACTTGTAGCTGTGTGGTCACTTAGTAAGCAGCTGAGTAGCATCACCAGGTACCAATGTCTCATTTTTCCTTACTTATTCTAAAACCACATGTAGCAACATGTATGTTCGTCAGTATTCCTTTCTGAAGGAATTTTTTCAGAAAAGAAAACCAGTCTTACATTGATGAAAAGCTATCAATGCATTTTCCTACTTTTCCATCATCTGTGCTAATACTTACAGGCAATAACACCAGCTTAGGCTACTTGAAATAGCAGGACAGAAGACCTCTTTCTCTAAATTGCACTCATTTCTGAGCACGGATGTTTTATGTGCATATCAATAGGCACTGCATTCTTCACATGCCTTGGCAGACCATGTAGCAAGCGCAAATTAGGCAAAAGTGCATGTCCTTTGCACTGTGGAACACATTTTGATGCCTGCTGTCATTGTTTTCCAGTGGCCAGGAGAGTAATAGGAGCAAACACTGGACAATCCTAAGTGCATTAATTATATCTGTAATTTAGACCAGCACAGACCAATACTAAATAGGCAGTGGCATTCACTGAACCTGTAAAGTACGATCTCTGCACCGCTGTATTGTTTCTGCAGGGGAAAAAACTATTCCAGTCTTATTTGTTTTACTTTCACAAGTCAAAGGGACTTCATCTTAGCACTAAGGATCTTTTTCCTTTCATTATTTCAACACAAATTTTAAAATGACATGGTAGTGTTCACTTCAGCAGCACATATACTAAAAGGACATGGTAGGCTCAGTTACTGTAAAGGGGACTAGCAATCACCTATTAATAAGAGTGTTCACTTGAAATATACATAGTACTGTATCTAACAAGAACATATGCTAATACCAGAAAGAAAAGAGTACAAAGTCTTTCCCTTCTCTAACTTTAAAATTTAATCTTCGGGGTAATTTCAACTGTTGAGAATGATGTAATTTTTGGAGTCTTAGAATCAAAAAAGAACTTAAAAGACTTCTGTTCTTCTGGGCCCATCTCTTAACCATTGCATAGGTCTTTCCTATAGACTCAAGGTCCGATGACTTTCCAACGTTTTCTAGCTCCTGAGTTACTTCTATAGATACAATACCCTTACATAGCAGAGGCAAGCTATTCCATTTTTAAGAAATTCTCCATCTATTTTCAGAATTGTCTATTGTAACTTCCAGGTTTTTCATTCTAGTTCTGCTTCCTGGAGCCATGCAAGCAATCAGTCAATATATATATATATATATATATATATACACCCCCACACCCCCACACATATATTAGTATAGTATATATTAGTGTATATATACACTAATTTGTTTTTTTGGTACTGAGAATCAAACTCAGGACCATGTGCTTGCCAGGCAGGCACTTGTGCCACTGAGCTGTATCCCCAGCTTATATTAATTTATTGATCATTACTTGAAGGTGTGATTTCCATCAACACACACATACATTTTCTTTTATTTTCCCTAGTTAACACCTTTAGTTTGCTATTTTTCTAAATGTTTCAACTATCCATATGTCAAAATCACCACGAACTTGGGAAACGCGGGTTCTGTCCAGTTAAAGTGAATTAGATCATTCTTCCCCTCCACAGTCATCTCAAGAATAATGCAATATAAGTATCACGATCTGGCTAGAAGTCCTCTGACCTGACAGCTCTGTGTCAAACATCAGTGCTTCTTATTTTAGGCGCATCAGTGTCACTGGGAAGGTTTCTTCACAGATTGCAAGGTCCTGCCTACCAGAAAGTTTAATTAAATCCTTTGCTTTCTGGTGGGGTAAAGAAATTTCATTTTAAATTAATTCTCCGTGATGCTGATGAAGCTGATTTTAAGACCACACTGAGAAAACCTCTGCCTAGACTAACCAATGCTCTTCCCTGTCTCCCCTATGAATGTTAAAGACACACCCCGTGTCACAGCTAAACTACCATGCTCTTGCTATGTCCCCAAAGTTCTGCAACTTTCAGTTGAACTGTGTGGTATTTAATCATTTGTGTCTGTTCCCATTGCTGTTTGTAATCAACTTTATGCATTTATACAATTTATTAAAATATACATATAAGCTATTGGAATTTGAATATGAAAAAAAGATTTTTCTATGAAAACTAAGCTGACCCATTTAAAAGACTTGATAAAAGTAGCTTTCAAATTGCTGTCAGATTCAATTTGAGTGAGTTTTCACTGAAAAATGAGCTCCTGCTCTTTTCTTATTTAAGACTGTCCTATACCTTCACCATCTTTGTTGCTCACCTCCTAAATTTGTCCATCAGCAGTTGCCATAAATCATAACTGAACACAGCCATGTGCCCCGGCTGCCTGAAGTGGGAACATCACTTCTCAGACTTGGTGTCCTGTACCTCCTACAATCTGGCCTGAAAACTGCACTGGCTTCCTCACCCTGGCCTCCACCTATACTCACATGTGCAATTATGGGGCTTAACATTTTTTTAAAAGCATTATGTTTTCTTCTCATGCACTGTGACTATATTTGTCCAGTCTTGTTTTCTTTTTTTCATCTTTAGGTTTTCTGTCTACTGTCTTTTTTGTGTGTCTTTTAGTATGAATTTGGTATTTTTTTTACCCTTCTTTCCACTAAATTTTATCATGTAGTTATATTTCTCAGCTCATCTTTCTAGTTTTACATAAACATTTGCAGTGTCTCTTTGCTGCCCAGGCTTTTAACAGAGATAATCAGAGTCACATCATGCATGCATTTTATCAGAATTCCATTAGCTAATCATTTACATTATGAATTAAAATGTCTTAAGAACAGGGAGGAGGCCTGCGCTGATAATTAGTGTGCCTGGAAGATAGCTGGTTACTTAGTTATGAACTGCATCTCTCTCTGTCTCATCCACAGAGATCCCATGAAAGACTGCTGCATGCCTTACTTAGCCCAAGAGCCTTTGTTTAAAGCAAGCTCCCGTCCTCAAACCTGGTAAACCCTTTTTAAAAAATGTGAATGCGCATGTCCATGACAGATAAAGATCGAATAGAGTTTATACAAGAAGTACTTGACAAATGATCAGAGCAACATGCCACTGAAAACTTAGCAAAGGACTTAACAAAAAAGTGCAAATAGCCTATTCGCATATGAAAAAACCAAAAAGCTATTATTATTAATGCCAAGTAAAATTCAGAAAGCAATACAATAACGTGTTCCTCCAAAAAAGTTAGTTTTCTTTTAAAATGATGTCTAGTATTACAAAAGGGATAGGAAAATCAGGCATTGCATACACTGTCCCTGGTAGTAGGAAGTGGCTGCCACTTGTCTGGGATGGAATTAATTTGACAGAACATGCCAAAGCCTCAAAAATCTCTCACTTTAAAAAAATAATGCAACTTTTAGTAAATTAATCCTAAGAAAATCCAGATGTTCCCACAGGTACAAGAATATTCATTGCATCGTTCTATCTTCATTGCACATGTAGAACACGCTTTGAATTCTGAAATATATCAAGGTGTATCTACTGATAGAAGATTGCAGATATTAAAAATTGGATTTTAGGGCAGTGGCTTTCATCTTTTTTTAATACCACCCACATTGACTCATTTGACCAATATATTTTACATATGTGTTTGTGTGTATAATTATAAATATATATACAAACACTGTGTATGTATGTTTATATGTGCATAGAAGTAAAAATAATGTTTTACAATCAGTTCTTTCCTCTGTTTGGTGCAGTATATTCTGATATTTTCTTATCTCTTTTATAATGTTCTAAATGTTAGTTGTAGCTCTCTAGATTTCCTTGCCTATTAAATGCCTTGAGTTTGAATGACAGTATTATTTTAGAAGAAACATGGATAGTATAAGCAACTGATTAAAATATGATTGAATCTATATGTGAGTCATAATAAACCATAATATTATTTGCAATATAGACTCATTTTGAACAAAAACTTGAAAAACATGCATTTTCATATTTAAAACATTTTTGTTTATATACCACTATGTTTTTGCATTTTCTTTAATGAATACATACTACTTTTATTATGGGAAAATATTTTGAACTAAGAAATGAAAGTATTTGCTTTTTTTTTTCTTAACTCACAGAGAAGCTAGTGGTTGTATTTAAATGTGTATGTGTTTATGAACTATCTTGTTTTAGTACTTAATGCTAGATGTTTTTTTTCATTGTGAGTTTAAATACCAAGTTGAAAAACAAGTACAAGCAGTTTTATAGAGTTCTTGCTTTTTTTCTTTATTTCTTAAATCTCAAACATTTGAGCTCATCTTTATTGTTCTAAGAGCACATACACCCTCCACAATTTTCTTGTGTTTCAGTAAACTCACTGTAAGTTCATCTAGAAGAACTGGTTTCATTTAAATCTGAGAAAAACTTTCTGGCGTCTAGTCCAGCTTCAATTCTTTCCAGTTGAAGGATCCAGGTTCTGTTAGTCAGTTGGTTAGGATGAAGGGCAGGATCAGTGCCCCTGACTCTTGTCCCTCACTCTGCTACACCTTCTCCCCTAAGTTCAAGGTAATTTATTCCACAATATTCAAATCATATTGCCCAGGTTTCTAGAAATTTACTCCTAGGATAAAATTTCCAACCAAGAAGTTCAGTGAGTACAAACAATTAAGTACTTATTTGGTGACATCTGTGATATTAATGCTACTTAATAGCTGTCAACTGCTTCCCCAAGCCAGGCGGCTGACAAAATTATACAAGACATCATGTGGATGCACTAGTGCAGATTCATGAGCAAGAAGAATTCAGAGAAGGAACTGCAGCACTGAGAGGACAGTTAGAGGCTTCAGCAGGGACCTGGGTAAGAAGTACATCTTGAAAGAGTAGGATCCGAATAGGTGTGTATGCAGAGAAGGCTCAGCACAAAGAGCGGAAGCCCAGCCAAGGAACCCCGTGGGGACCGCAGGCAGTTTAGAAAGCCAGAGAAGCCCCAAATGAGGGACTCTGGATTCTACGCAAAGACCTTGGCATTTATAAGTGAAACAAAGCACTTTTAATGTGAGAGTAAAAGAACAGAGTACATCCTTTCCTCAGCCTTTTACAAGTGTTTCCTGTCTCTGGCCCGAAAGCATGCCACTGCCTCCATTGTTACACGTCCGTGAGGCTGGGCATCTGGTCAGACAGCTGGGTCACCTAGGCCAGAAGAGAGGCAGTAACAAGATTTGCACTTTCTTATTTCCATTCACCCTGGCCTCTGCAGCCCAGGAGGCCTTAGAGCCTGTGCTTATGAGTCAGCAGCGAGCAACATGTGGGACAAAAACAAGTGGCAATTGTAAGACAATAGCAAGAGTTCAGGGGTTAAATTGCAAAACAGAACTCCAAAAGCTCATGATACCCTTGTATGCTCCATCAGTCTCTCAGGGCCAACTTCTAAAAATCCACCTCTTTATTTCTGCTCACTCTGTTCAGGGTGCTGTGTATTTTCATGACAGTAATAAACATGCAGTCTCGGTCATACAAGCAAATGGAGTCTCCTCATTCTTCGTGGGCGTGGGTGCCCAGAGGTGGACAGTGGACGTGCTTCAGTCCCAGCTGCCCCAGCAAGCACCCGGGCTGCCGCCAAGAGCCTGGCCTGCACGTTTATTTCTACTGACTCAGACCTCCGTGTCATCCTTCTGTCACTGCGTTAAGTCCAAGACTTATTTTGTACTTTAGTTGGAAAAGTTCAGAGTAAACGCATAGGTGTTGATTTTTGATTTTGGGGACTTTCCCACCAATCATAACAAAGTCTCTTCAAAGTGTTTAAGATTGAAAGGAATTGATGTAGTGAAGGTGAAATTTTACTGGGACTCTAGAAAACTCTTTGTTTATATGATGGTTGCATTATGGATTAGGATGATACTCTATTCACTTAAGTGTTGGTTAAAGTCTCAGGTTTATTTTGTCCTGAAACTGATTATATGTTTATTTTTTCTAGCATACTGTCCATTAGGTGTTATATAACCTCATAGCATCCTGAATTTGGTTTGTCCTAAGAGTCTGTATTTATTTTTCCTTAAAGATCTGTTTCCTATGTAATCTATTTCCTTTAAACTCTGACAGGAATGGCTTAAACGCCTAACACATAGATATCATGTGGTAAAAATAGATACTATTCACACAGAATTATTGAAGCATTGTGACCAATTTGGCTTAAAAATGCTATTGGTGAGGATAGAGGGTTTTTTAGTCCTTTTAGTTGCTAGAATTCTGCCTTTTAGAACTTAGCTGTAAACATTTCTCCAGTTAGTCAACAGGGAAAAATTATGAAAAGATGATTGGCCGAGGTAGATTCCATGTGCCTTCCAAAGAAGGTGCCTCAAAGTGGCTATTTCCAATGCTGACATGCAAGTTTGGACCCACATAGACTGCCCTAGAAAAAAGGGTCAGTTCTTTTAAATTTAGTGCTTTCAAAGTGGGTAGTGTGTGCACACTAGTTTCTTCCTACCCTAGAATGGGGCCTGTGTATTTTTCTTTCCTGTAAGTGAACGAGATACAGTTTGCAAATACAGCCGACCATCCAGGTCTTCCAGCTTTCACTTATTATTTTTGCGTTACCACAAACCCCAAGGACTGCTGCAGGCCTGCAATTCTCTAGGGACGTCTATGAAGAACCCTTTTAGATTATTTTCGGGAACAAGAGATGGTCAAGTGAAACTTGTACCACACCCTATTTAATGAAGTGCATACCAGGCCAAGTACTTCTACTTTGTCTGACAAATTTTTTAAAAAATGTAGGATGACAGCTCTGATTCTTTTTATCAAATTCATAAAGATGACATTAGTTTCCATAATTCAAACAAAAATTACTTACTTTCAAATGATTTCCTTTGTCCCTGTAATCATTTTTTCCCAGAATTCTGACCCAAATCACAATAACTTGCACTTTTGAAAGAAATACTCTTATATTAGTATCTTGCTTCTAATGTCTACTACATAAGAATTCACTCTTTTGCCTCAGCCAATATGTACTGTGCTTTATCCTACAAATGGCATTAGCATAAACCCTTTTAAAATATAAATTACTGCATCTCAGAATAAACATATGCACATATGTATACAACTACATTAGTAGCACAGAAACTAAGGTAGTAAGTATAAGAAACATAATAATCTTTAAGTATGCAGAAGTGCTTTATAATCCCAGCATTATTTGATTAATATATGGCCCAGATTAGGGGTGAAAAAATAGCTAATTTTAGCTTTCAATTTATTAGCAATTTTCTCCCTTTCTCAGTAAGATCAGTGAGCTTGGTTCTGGGTGTCCTAAGATATCATATAGGTAACAATATTAGTAATAATGACAATCATAAAGTAGTAGCTAACATATATTGAGTACGTAGGGTGTTGTAACAAGTTTTACGTGATTTGTGAGTCCTCAGATCAAGTTTTTAAACTACATATTATCCTTATTTCATGAAAGAAGAGACAGGCACAGAAGTGGAAGGTCTCAGTATAATGGTGGTGTAACAAAACCACCATAGACTGAGGGGCTTACACACAACAGAAGTTTATTTTTCACAGTTCTGGGACCTGCAAGTCCAAGATCATGGTGCCACCTGATTTGGCATCTGTTAAGGACTTGCTTCCTAGTCCAGAGGCAGCAAGTTCTCACTGCATCCTCACACAGCGAAAGGGTCAAACAAGCCCACTTGGGCCTCTTGTGTAAGATGGTGGAGGCCAGGAACACGCACGTTGTTTGTGAGCAGAGTCTTTCCCTAGCACACTGCCTGTTTTTTGTTATTTCTCCTCTGGTAAATGACAAAAACATAGGCTTGCAGAAAATACATTTGTTAAACTTCAGCATCTTTACTGCCCACTGCTGAAAGCTATTGTGAACGCTTTGTGCCAACTGGGAGGAAATGGTCCATGGTTTTCATTGCTGTTCTCATGTCCACAGCAAAAAAGCTGTATCAGTAACTGTGGTATTTAAAGAAAACATATTGATCGTAAATTAAGATATGAATCATTTTTTAAGCATATTATTCTTTGCCCAAAAGAATAGTAGCAATAATAGTAGCAATTATTGTTGCTACTATGGGCAGCATGTTTGTTCTCCCCCAAATTTATATGTTGAATTCCTTTTCGAGGGTGATGGTTGTAGAGCGGGATCTTGGGAGGTGATTGGGTCCTGAGGGCTGTAGTCCTAGAATGGGGTTGGTGTCCCTGTATGAGAGGCCCCAGAATGCTTCGCTGCCCCTTCCACCGTGTGAGGACACGATGAGAATGCACCGCACAGGCACGAGAAGAGTGTGCTCCCTATACCCCAGTGCACAAGCATCTTGATTGTGGAGTCCCAGCCTCTAAAACTGTGAGAAAGGAAGTTTGATTGTTTATAAATCAGTCTGTGATTTTTGTAACATCAACTCCAATAGACTAGGACAATGACCCTGGGTCACGATTTTTCTCCCACTATCATTAACCCCTTTATCAAACTCTGAGCCACATTAAGTAGGAAAGATCAAAACTATTGCCATGATATACTTTAAATATTTCTCAAAAATTGTTGATTTTCCCTTATTATTTTAGCATGCAAAAAGAAAAAGCTTAACTCCATGCTACATTAGAACATATAAAATGAAAGATGAAACAGAGAGCACTAGTCCACAGTCTGTGTTTGGATTTTAAAACGGTCAAACTGCTTACTTCCTTGGGGTACTTATAATTAACAACAACTTGGTTTTCAAGATTTAAGAAAATAATAGGTACTCTGTATTAGCATAATATGTATTAGCATAATCCTATCGGATTTTGCTTGAAGTGAGAGTAGGAAAGAAAAGAAAGATTGACAGATTGAAACAGGGAGTAAGTAGATTTTTCATCTCTAGATGTATAATTGGCATCCTTCCCTCCAGTGACAGCACAGCATAAGGGATAGAATCAAGTTTCCACCAATTACACCCCCAAAAATGCATATTTAATTGAATCATAGCCTCTACATTTTTCAGTATTTATTAGTGAGACGCTTATTTCACAGAATGCATTCACATTGTTATCTTTCAGAGTACCTTATTAAGATTACTTTGATGTGTTTCTAACTAATTGGGAACCTAGGTGTTACCTCATTGCTAAGCCTGGATGGAACGTTTATGGACATGTGTTATGATTTGCTGATCTGTGCTGTGAAACCATCAGTCTGTTTGCAGTGGGGAGGCTGTGATTGTGGGAGGCCGGGTAGAGGGAAGGAGGGTCATTCTGTTCGGTGTGTCAGGGGAACAAGCGGGGAGGGAGATTTGTCACAAACTTTGTAATTAAGATGTTCTTAGAGGGTTCAGTTTTGGGAGCTGGGGGTGTAGCACCATGACAGAGTTTGTGCTTAGCATGTGTGACCCCCTGGGTTCAATCCCCAAAGCTACCGAAAACGGGGAAGGGTGATTCAGTTTTGATCTTTACATACACAAAAAAAATCATCTACAATAAATAGATGCTGCCAGAAAGCAAGTTTGCAGTGATCATACTTTCTTTTGTTTGTTTGTTTGTTCTATATTTTTTCTCAGGGGAAAACTGTCACATCTAAGAGGTTAACAAGCCTTGTTCAGTCTTACTAAAAGGATCACCTTGTAGCATGGAAGCAGACTGGCATCGTGGCATATACTCTATAGCTCTTTGATGTAACCTGGAGCAGAGGACATTAGACCAAGATGTTGCATGAACGGAGGACCTGACTTGTTCTTTTTGTGTGTACATTAAGGCATCGCCATCTCCCAGGGACTCTTCGCCATCTCAATGCCTCCATTTCAAACTGTTGTGTGCGCGCTTCCTCTTCCTTCCTCCTCCTAAGCTGGATCTGTTGTCTTTTCCTTTTTAACAAGTTCAAGTGAAGTAAAACCTTCCCCCCGCTCTCTCAAAGCTTCTGCTAGACACACTGTTTACTGATAATTGAATCAATCACAAACTGGACGAACTGTAAAAGAAAAAAAAGCATATATCAATATGTATACATATGGCTTCACATTTATTAAACAATAAATTAGCACAGAAAGTTTCACTTCACTGGTGTTTTCACAGTCCGAAACAAGCTCACGTCTTTGTCTCTTGTCTGTATATTCTCGGTTAATGTTTCTTGCATTTATTTTTATACCATATTTAAATAAGAAACACCTTTTACTCCAAATGTATTAAAATTGATCCCTTCTCTGTAAATTTGTGTATGTTTATATTGTTGTTTTATCTTTCATTAAAAGATGCAGAATCTCCTCGCTTTTGTAGCTTTTGTCTTCTGCAGCAAATGTAAAAGAAAATGATGAGGAAAGCGGTCACAGTCGGACAGTTGCAAATCACACTGTCCCCTGAAATTTATGTCGGTGTTTCAAGATGGGCGTGGATGGTACTGCCGCCAGGGCCAGCACATTGGAAGTGTTTCTCTTGGGAGCCAAGCTGGGGCCAGGTAGATCTCTTACCTCCTATTGATGAACAACAAAAATGTGACTATCCACATTTTTGACTATGCAGGGAGGCCTTTCTGCCTTGTAATGAATATGTATATCTGTGTCTTGCTAATGAATATTTTGTTAGAATTAGGCCTGGGTGTGACTTCACAGCTCAGCAACTGATTTTTTTTTTCTTTAAAGTACAATTCTAAAAATACCTAAGGTCAGTGTTGCTTAACTCTCTGGTAGTTACAACTTCCTTCAAGAATAAGATGTCACTGACAGTTAGGAAATATTGACTAAACATCTGTCACTGCGCTATGGACTTTACATGCCCATCAAGGCCTCACATTCTATCCTCACAGCAGCCTTCTAAGTTCATTTCCGCAATTTTGAGAAAAAGCAGAGAAGGGTTAATTAACTTGTTTGAAACCACACAGCCAAGCAGTGAGTTCAGATTATAGGAGAAAAAAAATATTTTCCTCTACCCTTCTAGTTTCGCAACTGGAACTCTGTTACAAAAGACAGATTAACAGGTCCTGGGTTGTGGCTCGGTAGTGAGGTGCTTGCTATGCATGTGTGCAGCCCTGAGTTTGATCCGCAGCAGGACATAAAAACAAACAACAAAAGGTTTGCAAAGGAAAACATAATAATTTACTTAACAGAAGTTTTCCTTGGTAGGAGACTTCATAACCAAAGAAAGATCTAAATAAAATAATTAAACCTGTATATCCCAGATTCAGCAGAGAGGGCTGTGAGGTATGGGTGGTAAACTGAGGGAAATATATTGTAGACTGATGTCCAGACTCTTCTTAGTCTCCCTCAATGTTCAGATATAAGGATACTCCTTTTTTACACATCCAGGGAGGGCACCTCTACTAGGAGGATCTTAGGACCTGCTTCTAGAAAAAATCAGAATCTTTCATACCTGCTGTTCCTCAGATTCCTTGAGCTTAAAATGTTCAACATTCCAGGATGCCATATTTTGGAGTAGCATGTTTTAAATCCAGGCAATCTGACAACAGGACACAGTACACTCAACCTATCCGATAACTTTTAGTAAAAAGTTATATTAAAATCCACATACACCCTCACATAGGAAATGTTTAGTCTGAATGTCAGGACATTCACAGACTAAACCAGAGTTACTCCGTGGACCCTAAGTAAGAAACTGGACTCACAAAGCACTGGGTCAGTGACACAGAGGGTTACCTGGCCAGCACAGGCCTGACCTCCTTGCTTATGTTTGTACCTAGACATTGCAGACATGGGGTATTAAAAATATGATCAAGATATTAATGCCTTTTAACTAGTGTAGGTAAATTTACATTCTGAAAAATTTTACCAACATTAGCAAGCAGTCAGTAGTGGAGTCTAGGAGCTAGTTAATAAAACACACACAGTGCAAGAGTCTTTATTGGAGAATTTTGTATATGGGCTATAACCTGAATACTGTAAACAGTTGAAGAAAGGTTTAATTATATCCTTATGGCTTTAAAAAAATACTTAAATGCAAATTAAGTTACTACACTTCAGGACAGGCTGGCACAACCAACACTGAAGCTACATTAAGCTCTACTTGATAAACATGTTATTTGAAGGAAAAGAATAGACCTATTAAAAATATGTTTAAGCAATGAGGCTTGCACAGAGATGGCTGGCTGGCTTTCTCCACTTGTCAGTCCTGAGCCATTCATCCTAATTTGTCCTTCTAAGTAACGGATTCATGCGGAAACAAAGGGCAAAAGAATGGCTGAAGGCAGCAGAAAAGGGTCCCCTCCACTGACTGTCTCTACGTCAGGAAGTCCTAGTTAAAAATTTCACGCAGCTTTCCGGCTTCAAGAACATAATAGCTTTAAATGGCCTAATGATGCCGTTTAATATGCTTTAGACAAGACTCGGGTACAAACATGTGGCATCTCAGGAGAAGCGCTAAGAGGAGGTCAGATTTCCTGCTGGTACCTCCAGTAAGCTCCTGTCAACAGTTTTCCACCCGCCCTGGTGCTGTGTGATCTGTAAGTCACAGAATAAAATTTCCATTGAATAAAATAGTATTTAAGAAATCTTTCCCTACCTTAAGACCATCTTTAATGTTATTCCAGTGACTCAGAGCTTCTACGCTCCCGTTAGAAAGGCATTTCATCCTCTATATTCCACTGACCCCAATTATTCCATTTGCAGTAATCTTTTCTATGGGTCCGCAAAGGATATTCTTCCTGGATCAGAATAACGAAAGTGTAGCCTACAACCTTATCTGAGCTCTGCTAACAGATGCCAGGAAAAGGAATGAAGGCAGAAACCCTCCTTCATTGTTATCAAGGGCCTGACTTGATCTTGCTGTTCAAAAGTGACAGTTTGGTCCTGGTTGAATACTCACTTTTTTATATAGTACTTTATAAATAATTTTGATATATTTATTGGAGAAGCAATGAATACACAGTTTTGGAGAGGTAAACCTTGGCTACCAGCATGATTTTATTCCATGCATTTTAATACACCTATTTGCACACTCAAATACATATTTGAAAGAGCACATTGGATTTTCTGCAGTTTTAGTGCTGCCCATGACTACTTCTGTGCATGTTCCAGCAGCCCTCTACATCATCAGTGGGAGAGAACCAAAGGTATCAATCTATACCCTAAGCCATTTCAAGATACAGTGACAGTGAAGAATGTCAGACATGTAAAGGATGGAAAGGAAATAAATTCATGTATCACACAAGTATCATATGCATTTTTTATGTGACCAAGCACTTGGATCTCTTAATTGAGAGTTTTACACCTTAGAACTCACCTAAAAAATAATGTAGCAAACATAATACATTATTGTCCAAAAATCATATTAAAACGATATTTGCATATACTGTTGGATGTTTAGGGAGATTTCCCTGGAGCTGAAATGTAATGTGTTTCTAACTTCATTTTCAAAAAGGTCATTAGTGGCTGAGTACACAGGAATACTTCTTGATTAATAAATTGATTCATAAATCTGAAAGTCTTTATTAGGTTATAGAACCTTAATCATTTCACACTTATTTGGAAATCCAATAAATTGGGGCATGTGTAATATCTTTTTAAATTTAATAATATCTAACTCCAGTATTTGGTTGAAAGTATTAAAGTAATGAGCATAAATCAGCAAATACGGTGCTTGGTACGTAACTGATACACCAAGAAATAATGTTTATCTTGCCCTCATCTCTTCATTTAAAAAAACATTACTGTGGGAGAAGACAAAGTAGCGCTCAGAAACCACATCCTAGCTGGCGTGGAGACAGCGATGAAATTCAGGAGGCCAAAACTGAGCAGCGAATTGGTATCAGAGACCTTGGGAAATACCAGGAGTGATGGAATGACATCAGGTGAGACAGCGGGCTGAGAATCAATCAGGTCGTGTCAACAACGCATAAGGACCAAAGGGAAAATAGCTCAAATTAGAAGTCTGTGTCTTGAGGAAGTGGAGTCTGGGTACTAAAGCTCCTGAAATAGAAACAAGAACTTTTCCAAAGGCACCTGTAGCCTGACTTGTGTATAGAATGAAAAATTATATGAGTATCTAGCGAGTATGAGAGTAGATGGCGGTGAATAGTAATGTAGCAGTGGTAAAAATCACCTGTGTTAATCAAACTCCCATGTCTGTGGGACAAAATACCTACAGTAAACAACTTACGAAAAGGGATGATTTGGTTCATGGTTTTGTAACGTTCAATCCATGGACTCCTGGCTCTGCTGCTTTGTGGTGGTACAGTACAGCACTGCAGAGGGGGCCTGTTTACCTCGTGGTAGCCAAGAAGTAAAGACACAGATGAAAGGGCCAGAGTCTTAGTATCCCTCTCCAGGGAATCTCGCAGTGACCCACAATCCTTCCATGAGGCCACACTTCCTAGAGGATCTACCATGTGCCTGTTTCACCACAAGCTTACCGCCAAGCCTTTAGTACAAGCGCTTTGGGGAACATCTGATGTCCAAGCCAGAACACACTCTATCTTTCCCAATGGGTAGTGTTCCTATGATACAGGACACACCAAAGTACTCGCTTCAATAACAACAGACATTAAAACTGACTCACCAGCAAGATTTTATAGGTCAAAGCTTTACCTGTGAAGAGAAAATAGGAAGGAAGTTTCTTTAGTCTCTTGCTGAATCCCTTCCAGAAAAACTACAGTTGAAGGGGACCCAGAGCTGATGGAGCACAGACTGGCCCATTAACCAAAGAATGGAATGAGTTTTTACAGTACCTCTGGAATGCACTGGGGGCTGGTGAGTTTCCACTCGGTCATGAGCATGGCATTTTGTTTTTGAGCCTGCTTTCTCATATTTTACAGGATCTCCTATTGTAAATATAGAGCAGTGCGATTTTCATCCTTGGGGATACCTTGGGCCCCTCTTGCTGTTACAGCACTTCTAGTCCTTGATATAATGAGAGTAGGGAATGTCGAGAGGTGCAGCCTACATGTTGTTAGCAAAGAGACAAGGGGATAAGAGGACAGGTCAAAGACCAGAGAGTTCCATCTCTTCTCCCTTGAGGGCACCTGACCTATTTCACAAAGTTATTTTTGTCTAGAACCAAAGTACAAGTATAGGAATATATCTGTCCCAACATTCAAGTTTCCAGAGGTCTCCTTTACTGCACAGGGAGAACATATTACTGGATTTGGGAGTGGTTTCTTGGTTCTTTCTGTCCTGAAAAAAGAATTGGAAAAAACAAGCACAAAAAGTAATGGGGTTTTACATTTATTAAAGGTAGGAAAAGAAGCATGCTCTGCAGAGTGAGTTTGGGCAAAGTAAAAGGAAGCATACAGCATGAGAGCAGATACTGTGGAAGGACTGTAGCTAGCCAGGTGTGGTGGCACACATATATAGCCCCAGCACTCTGGAGGCTGAGACAGGAGGAGGGTTGTGAGTTTGAAGCCAGACTCACTACGTAATGAGTTCAAGGCCAGCCTGAACTGCAAAGACAGACCTTTTCTCAAAAAAAAAAAAAAAAGACAAACATAAAGCAAACAAACAAAAATCTCAGTAGTCCTAAGCTCAAGGGCAACTGTCTTGTATATCCCATCCCTCAGGCTGATCTCAGGTCTAGGCTATGCTATAGAAAACTTGCTGAAATTCTCATGAGAAATCTGTGTGCAGGACTTTGGGAACCATTCTGTGAATGTGTTCTGGGACTTTGAAATTAACAAACTATGCCCACTTCCCCAGCCAGTCTGCTATGCCCTAGTCTCCTGACTCAGGGGTATTCATAATTCCACAGCAAGAGTGAGTGATTTGGTCTGGGGTGTCTTGGAGATTCTTGAGATTCAACCTTTTGACTCCATCCATGATGCAATATCTGTGATGTTTGCCTGAGATCTCAGATTCAAGCTGAGTTATGGTTCCAATCAAGTGGAAGCTGGGCATTTGGCAGGTAACATTGCAATTCAGACATTCTTCATTTAACAGCCAAGTTCCATTCTTGCAACTAGGTTGTTAAATGAACTGGTCACTACATGAGGAATTGTATATGTGTATACATTACAGAATTCAGAACAAAGATCAAAGGAAAGTCCAACTTGACTTTACTTTTATTTGCATAACTCTTCCATGCAGTACTATAACATATAAGAGAACATAAAACTACGGTACTGTAACATATAGTACAATCAGCAAAAATTACAGCACTGAACTGTAGAAGAAGCCACCCTAAGGCCCCTTGCTACTCACATTCCTGCACTGTAAGTCTGAATTCAGGCCATCAGTCTGGGCAAGTTGTTCCAAGTCCAAACAGTGCCACTCAGTCACACATCTGAGCAGTCATTGAACAGGAAGGTCATTAAACAATATCTGCACACAGGCTAGCAGAGACTCAATGTGTCTGTCCAAGCAGACAGTAACAGCAATGACCAGGATCACTTAGATCTATTTCATTATAGACTGTAAGATATACAAAGCACAGGGAAATACTGCCTTTCTGAAGCTGAGGGAGAAACACAGTCCTCTCCCATCACTAGAGATTGGACAGCCTTACATGTGTCCCGAGTCACTAGAGAACTGATCCATTTCCAATACTATGGTTTCCCCATGCTCAGAGAGGTGTGGAATCATGCTATCAGGAGTACAGGGTAGGAAATATACTGCTCATGTAAGAGTATTGCTTAAGCATAAACATCATGTGTTATAGGCATTGGTTTTTCCCTGAGAAGGCAACATGGAAGAAATGTATGAAGTCTGAGCTCACAAAATAAGCATTATTAAAAAGCTAAAGAAGATAAACATTGTGAATTCTACAACAAGCGGAAAAGATTACACCAAAGGAAATAGATTAAATAAACCTGAAAATATAGCAAAATAAGTATTTTGAAGTCCTCAGAGTGATAAAGACCAAAAATATTAAACAAAAGAAGATGTTTTTGTTTACACCAACAGATACACACACTAGTGAAACTTGAGAACGTTACAGGTACAGAATAAAGAAAAGATCCCAAAAGTTGCTGCAGAACACTTAAACAAAAATCCGGTTGCTATTATATTTATCTTTAGAAACTTCCAGTACTGCCACAAGCTGGATACTAGACCTTTTACGCATGAGCCTTTAGGGATCATTTCAGATCCTGGCTATGGCACTGCTCCACCTAAGAGAACTGCATCCCCAGTGGCAGTTCAATCCTACAAATCATGCAGTTTAAGCCACTGACATGCCTGCAGACATTGCCAACACTGAGTACAGGTGAAAAATCTACATATGCACCACACTAAAGTACTCACTTGGAACCCAAGTCAAATTTTAAAAGGAAGAAGAAAGCCTGTGAGACTCGTGGAGTATCTATAAGCAAGCAAAGTTTACCACATTATGGGTGTTGCAGAGACGACAAGGGGAAAAGCATCAAAAACCTACTCAAGGAAATAATTGCTGGAAATATTTGAAAGCTTGGAAAAGATATGGACATCCTGGCTCAAAAAGCTCAAAAGACACCAATAAATTCAACCAACAGCATCACTGAAGCATATTCTTGACAAAGTGTCAAAAATGCAAGACAAAGACAGAATTCTAGCAACAGTAAAACTATCAAGTTGTGTAAGGGTATCCCCACTAGACCAATAGCAGACTTCTCGGTGGAAACCTCACAAACCAAGAGAAAATGGGTTGTTATTTTCAAAGTTTTGAAAGAAAAACTGCCAATAAGGAATACTATAACCCTCAAAACAATCCTTCATAAACAGTCTTCCCAAGGCAAGCAAAAGCCGAGGGACTCCATCAGTATCAGATTAGCCCTACAAGCAACACAGAAGAACCCTTTGCCAGAAAAAAGATGGAAAGATACCATTATGCAAAAACATACAAAGTTTACTAGTAAGACAGGTACACAGAACAAAAAAAGTGAATCAAACTTCATTAAAAGACCAACAAAAAATAAAAATTAGTAAACCACAAAAAAATTAAAAAATAAAAGAGAGGAAGAAAATAATAAAAGATATACAATGAGAAAAAACAGAACAAGTGTCTATATTTATCATTATTTGCTTGAATATAGATGGATTCAATTTCCCAGTCAAGAGATATGGAATGACTAGATGGAGTATAATGATAAACTAGATGATCTACTTCCTATAGGACTCCATCAGTGAAGACAGAAAAATTGCAAGTGAATGGATGGAAAGAGATATCTGACTCTGTATAATACACATAGAAACCCAAAGCAAACAGGCATAGCTATACATATAAAATAGATACTGACTCAGAAACTACAAAGAAAGTAACTGTATAGTGATAAAGAGATGAATTCAACAAAGGTAGCGCTTATACTTACATGTAATTCTGAAACACTCAGTAATAAAGGAAGTATCTCTAAAAAGAGAAATACACTTTAATATAATAGATTTCAATACCTAGTGTCGTGATTGTGCAAAAAATGTTTAAATATTAAAGTTAAACTGTACTACAAAGTAAATCAACCAAAAGATAAAGCTGCATAATATATCATCCAATTGCTCCAGAATACACACACTCTCCATCAGCACATGGGACATTCTCAAGGGAAGACCATACATTCGGCCACAGAACACATATCATCAATTTTCAAAAAATATTGAAATATAGCATATATCTTCTCTGACTACAATTGCTCTAGAAATAAAAAGAAAAATGTTAGGTGTTTTAAAATACATGGAAATTAAATAATATTCCCTTGAATGACCAAGGAGACTCTAAAGAAATGAAATGGGAAATTTAAAAATTCTTGAAATAAGTGAAAATGCAAATACATAGAGCATGCTAGCAACTGTGAGATACAGCAAAAGCAGTATAGAGAGGAAATTTCATACCATCAAGTGTCTTCATGAAAGAAGAAAGGAAGGATGGAAAGAAGGATGGTAATTTCTAGACATACCATAACCTGTAAGAGTGAACCAGGAAGAATTAGAAAACCTGAATAGACCATTAATAAATTTCCAAATGATTGAATCAGTAACAAAAAATTTTCTAACGAAGAAAAAGCTCAGGGATTAAAGTTTTCATGGCTTAATTCTTATCAAACATCTAAGACTAATTGCAATTCTTCTCAAGCTATTTCAAAGTATTGAAAGGGAAGGAAATTCAATGATCATAATGGAAAAAAACTCAATATGATTATCCTATACCAAAATAAAAGTCAAAACCACAATCAGATATCACCTCACCCATTAAAATGACTATCTCAAAAAGACAAATACTGATTAGAATGTGGTGAATAGGAAAGTCTTATACACTGTCAGGAGAAATGTAAATTATAGCTGTAAATAAAGCTATTATGTGAAATATATGAATGTTACTCAAAAAACTAAAAATAGATATACCATATTCTTCCACTTCTGGATATATCCAAAGCAAAGAAAATCAGTAAGTCAAAGAAACATCTCTACTTCACAAGAGCTAAGATACAGGATCAGTATGTATCAGTGCTTAAATAAAACAATGAATATACACAAAGGAACACTGCTCAGCCATAAAAAATGATGAAGTCCTGTCCTTACACCATGAATGGAACTAGACGATGTTATGTTACATGAAATAGACCACACACAGAAAGGCAAATATTGCATGTTTTCTGTCATATGAGGAAATTTTAAAAAGTTGATCTGAATGTAGACTAGTGATAAGCAGAATTGGGGTTGGGTACATAATAGTTAGATATCAGTTACCTAGCACTGTTTGATAGAAAGAGTAAGTTTTAGCCTTCCCTGCACAATGTGGTGAATATAGTTCTCAACAATATAATATTACGTATAGTGTTTACAAGACCTAGAAGAAAGTCAGAGACGCCATGTATAAGGAAGTGATAATATGGAATTACTCATTGCCCTGACTTGATTAATGCACGCAGTATGCATGTTGAAATATTACACTGCACCCATAATTGTGCATCATTGTTGTGTGTTAATGAAAAATTTTTAATTAGAAAAAAATTTTAATTTAAAACAAATAATGGCAACTACCAATTTTACCTAATAAAAATAATGATTTAACAAATAAAATAGTCACCCTGAAGTTTAAATTTGATGCAGAGAAATGAGTATGTAAAAGTTTTATGAGAAGTGGAATATGTACCTGGTTTGGAAGAACCTCGTCACAAAACATTAATTACAAATGGAAAATATGTAATATACAAGGGAGAAGACTCATACACACTGTGTTACATCAGGGCTCTCCAGAAAAGCAGACAAAAGAATATCCATAAATCTATAAAAGGAGATTTGGTATAATTGCCTCTGGAGACTATAGAAACAAAAATATCTCATGATCTGCTACCTACAGATTGGAGAATCAGGTAACCCAGTTGTATAATTTAGTCCTCATCCAAAGGCCTGAGGATCGGAGGGTGAGGCCAACAGCTTCTGTACAGCCAAGGAAATAAGCAACAGAGTGAAGAAACAGCCTGTGGACTGGCATGAAATATTTGCAAACCATGTATCTGGTGACGTGATAATACCCAAAACGTCTGAGAAAATCAAACAAGTTGGTAGAAAAAGAAAACCCAAGTAATTGGAGTTAAAACATTAGGCAAAGACCCTCCATTGATATTCCTCAGAAGAAGACCACCAGATACTTGAAAAAACCCTCAATATCACTAAGCATCAGGGAAATGTAAATTAAAGGTGTGATGGAATGACCGTTATCAGAAAGATGAGAGACAGGCAGTGTCAGTAAGACTGTGGAGTCAGGGGAGCGCCCCACATTCCGTGGCTTACTTCCTTGGCTGTGCAGGCGCTTTTCAGTTGGATAGAACCCTGTTTATTTCCTTTTGTTGTCTGTACTTCTCAGATCATACAAAGTCGATTGTGAGACCAACACTGTGAGGTTTCTCGCCTATGTTTCCTACTAGTAGATTACCATGTTAGGTCTTCTGTTTAAGTTTTTAATTCATTTTGAGTTGATTTTTATTGGTAAGGGTGTGATTTCACTTTTCGGCATATGAATATCTAATACTGGAGTAACTTTCTTTTCTCCACTGTGTGTTCTTTTTTTTTTTTTTAAATCAAACTTCAATTTCCAATACATGTGTGGACTTATTTCTGAGCCCTCTGCTTTCTTCAATGGTCTTTACGTCCGTCTCTACCCCAGGACCGCGCTGTTTCGATGACTGCCACTGAAAGTGGATTTTGAGAGCAGGTAGACTGATACTCAAGCTCTGCTCTTTTGGCCCGTGATTGCTTTGGTTATTTAATTCCATAGAAATTTGTAGGATTTTTTTCTATTGCTGTGAAAATACCATTGAAATTTTGATAGAGATTGCTACTTTTCAGCAGTTCTACTTTAGTCTCTGGTTGAAGTACATGTGGATAAGGAGACATGCAAAGGTAGATATTCCAGCATTCTGTAAACAGAAAATAAGGGACGGAAACAAAATAAACACAATATCCCATGGGGCAGGGCTAAATAAATAAGGAAGTGAAATAAACAACATAGGTTATTACTACATTGTTATAAGGGTGTACTATGTCTATATGTATAAATACAGCTATTTCAAAGAGTAAATTATTGAATGATATGTATAATTCTTCAAATAACAAAAATCTCAGAAACAATAATAGAATAATATTTTTTTGGCTGTATGTGCATGTAAGTGAATGTTGGGCAGTGAAGGTACAAAAATAACTCTGATGTAGTGCTCGTCTCTGCTTAGAGCTTGTGTCAACATGAGTCAATGAGTCACGATCGAGGGCAAAGTTAAAGTGACAGTTCATTTGTAGCCATAACATTATAACTTTTTAAAAAATCGTATGTCTATTTGTAACATGTATAATTTCAAAAGACATATCAAAACTTCAGAATTAAATAGGGTCAAACATTAACACTGGAAAATTCCAACTGAAGGAATACAGTGACGTTTGCTCATCTAACTTCAACATGTATTTTCCCTATTGCTTTACAAGGGGGCTGGGGATATAGCTCAGTGGAACAAGCGCTTGCCTAGCAGGCGCAGAGTCCTGAGTTCGATTCCCAGTACCGCAAAAAAAAAAAAAAAAAAAAAA